>JBAMAX010003544.1:0-277210 GCA_037043745.1 Chymomyza amoena | reverse complement strand
ATCTATTAATGGGTGGATCGTCAATTGTTGGGATTTCTATTGTTTGCTCGAGTGTTTGGTATTACTTGGATTGCTTTTGATTTCTTTTCAATTATAGATAAACGCAGGGAACGCTAATTGCTCGGGATTGACGCTTATCAGTTTACAAATCTGCGATGACAGACAGAAATGTTCCTCACAAAGCTCAATATGTCAAAGCTCGTGGGACACCATTGACAATAATTAATGAAATGTAAAATGAACAGCAAGTTCAGAAAGCACAGCAAAAAAGGAAGATGGAGCAAAACAGGCACATAACCGAAAGCAATTAGGCTGAAGGACACGGAAACAAACAAGGATACGGCTGCTTAGAACTACGCCGTGGCTGACGCTGCTGCCACGTACAATTTGTGAAAATTGATGATTTGTTTAGATTTACGAATGAGCGCGCAAAGCGAGAGGCAAATTGGCAAAGCGAAGAACAACAAAAACGCAGCTCAAAAAGGTAAAGCAAAGAGAGAGGTCCGTGAAACACGGACCGACCGCCATAGGTAGAGAGTCCACTAATTGATTTGATACAGATAAATGAGATAAGTTGCGGCGCCAAAACAAGCCCCTAGTCCTGTAAAGAAGCTTCGCACTGTTGGCATTATATAATGATTAATGAGCATAAGCGGGTTGTGGGAGGTGCGTGCGGCAAGGCCGTTAATTAATTATGGCTAGCCTAGGTAAACAGAAAAAAAAAAGTTTTCTTCTTTCTTTTTTTTTGAATTTTCAAGACCATAAGCTTTAATTATCTGTTGATTAGAAATTATTGGCAAATTCTAATAAAAAAGTTAATAAGACATTTTTATGCAGGGCTGCGCTAAATTTTCAAAGTAAAGCAAAAAGAAAATGCTTGGAAAATTGATCTTTATTAACGGATTTTCTACAGATCTTTATCGATGGTCGGTAATGGTCTGGAAAGAGGAATTCCTTGTAGCAATTTTTTCTGTTTTTTGTTCAATTTTGTTTTGTTTGGTTTATAGATATTATCTCGAAAGCATTTTTATGCCTTTAATAATTTCTGCCTTGTCGGTTAGGAGTGTATTAAGTGGGTTTAAATGGTATACATGATTTCCTTATTGTCGTTATTATGTTATTATATTTTATTATAATTGTTCGGACTAAGTTGATCCTATTGAATATACATACTCTAATAGGTCAACCCAATACTTAAAGAGATAACAATAATTTTTAAGCCGCAAATTTTTTAGAGCTAAGATTATTTACATTTTTATGCTCTGAATAATGGGCTTGTCAAAATTTTGCAGTTGGTGCAGTTGCACCTGCGAAACTTGGTGGATTTGATAATAAATCATGCATATCATTTGGACAATATTTTTAAACGATTATTCCTGCTTTTACTACAAATGTAATGGCATATTGCGTATACGTAACGTATACGTAATATTAATAAAACTTAGTCCTTTAGTAAATTCTTCTGAATATTGCGAGTAAAGTTGTGAATTTTTTAATAAATACGTTTTTTGATTAGCGTTTGTGTAAAAACTTCTTCGGTTTTCAAGCAAAACATTAAATGGGGTAACATGACCGAGCAAAAACTTTCCCAAAAATCAACATATGTACATATAGCATGGGCAAAACCATTAATAACATGTTGAAGGACATATATTAATTTAACCGGGGGACCGATCGATCAAAGAGATGTTTTGCTAGCATAAAATGATTGTTTATAAGAATATCGTAACTAAATTTATCACAAGTTTTTTTTGAAATGCCGAATGAATAGAAATGGGATATTTTATGTCTACATACATAGGGTGGACCATAGATGGCGCGTTGTTGTTCCCGGCGACTTGCCGACGCCTCCACTATGATTTTAAATAGAACGACCATTTTCATAGTATGCCTGTACCGGCTTTTTGGCTTTTTAAATTGAATAAGTTGGTACCTAAGTTGGGCAAGCTGTAAGGGCTTAGCCAAACACGCATCCTGCAAGTCGTTATTGGAGTGAAGAGATCAGAGAGAGTTTTTATAATTTGTAATGGTGGCAATTGGAGTAGCTGCTTTACCAAATTCAGCACAAAAGACGCTTGGACCTCTCTTCCGGCAGTTCACCCTATGAAACCACATACGATAAAGTGGTACACAGAAGGATCACTCACTGATTAAGGATAATTTCATCCTGTCTGATAGTCAAGCAGCAATAAAAGCATTAAGCAAAGCCAATATCACATCAAGGCTGGTCAAAGAAGTGAGAACGTAAATTACTGCATAAATTAGGATCCAGGAATAAGCTCACGATAAGAATGGTTTCAGGACATGACAACTTTCCTGGAAATGAGCTGGCAGATAAACTCGGTCCTGAACCACACTGTAGGATTGGTAACCACGTGGTACGGGAACTACTGAGAATAAAGGGGAATAACTAACGACTGCTTTACTGGGCACAGATTCCAGGGCTTAAACAGTCAGAAACCCTCCTCTCCAACTACAACCGTAAGAGGTTCAAAGTCATGGGAAGAATACCGTGGGAATCCTGACGGGTCTTAAACAAAATTGGCATAGTGGATAGTGGAATATGTCGCTTCTGTAGCATGGAGGAAGAAACTTCCTCGCATGTATTGGATGTATGACACTCGCCGGTAAAAGAAACAAGCTCCTGGGCATGTACGTTCTCCCACCGGAGATCGTTGTTACCATAAGACCAAACAAAATACTGCAATACATGCAGATCATAGGACTTTGGTGAGAGCTCTGAGCCATGAAGGGGTAAAATAGATCCACTTGGGTCGCAGTACTTTTCTTACATTTTGGAAATTTTTAAAGTATTTTTATCTTCATAGTATCTCCAAAACAAACCTTCGACTGAAAACAAATATTACTCTTCTTTTTTCTTATGAAATGGATCAATTTCAAAGTCGAACCCATCTTTAGAGGTCAATTCGATTGTTACGCAGAACTCGGTATTACTTAAATTTCTAATCCAATTAAAATTCATTCAAATTCAAGTCAAAAGTAGCTTTGACTTTAATGAATAAATCTTCAAATGGTGCAACCATCTGCATGCACTTTTCATAACCAATAGATAAAAGGATGGCGCTCATTTGAAGCCTTTATAAATATAAGTTATAAAAATTGAAAGTTTTGTATTGATTGAAATGGGTATACGATTTGTAAGACTATTAAAATGTCGCAATAAGACTTTGTACAATGAAGGTTCAAAGCTGCTATCCTTTCCTGTTTATCGCATTAAGCTGAGTTTGAATACAATGTGATTTCCATTCAACTGTAAAGGTAAAATTCAATGGACCCCTAATAAATAGCGGCGTATTAATAAAATGTATATATATGTGTGTGTATATTGTATGAGATAAATGACTGCGGCAATGTAGATGCTTTGATTGATAGGACTACATCCTGCTGGTAGTTGATTGCTGGCTGCCTAAACATATTTAGCCAAAGCAAAGTTGTTCAACATTTTGCACCTTTTCAACAGGTTTCAAAGCATTTCGCTCAATGGGGCACCACGAAGTAAATTCAATCTGGGAGTCAATAAAAAGCTACAGACAACCCTGGGCTAAGACCCTGTATATGACTTGTATATGTATCTGTATGAACGAGTGGGCGTGTGCAATGATGGATTAAATGTATTTCAAAGGCGTGAAAGCTAAAAGGTAGCACAAAGTAGCACATTGTGGTTATATAATAAACATCAAGCACACTTCAATTTGGATTAGCCAACGTTTTGCCAGGTAACAGTGAGACAGACGAGCGTTGGTCTTACAAAGGATACAACAGCTGGGTTCTTGGGTCTTTGGGCCTTTGTTAGCAATAAAATATATTGACTAATTGTCAAAGGCTTTAGGGGCTTTATGCAAATCAGTTGAACGATTGGCTGGCCAGCCAGCATCAGTGCAGTCAAGTGAACAATTCCTGATAATTGAGAGGGGCAAAAGTTACTTGGGTTTCGGCATAACCTGTAGGGTTGGAGCGTATACCTAAATATATTGGCTTGACAAAAATATATGTTCTTTTATTAATTTATTCTATACTTTAATTTCATTTTATCTTAAATAATAAACAGCCGAGCACGTATCAAATTCCAATTCACTGACCATCTGCAAGCTTATTCAGGTGAAGATTGCATAACAATTTGGGTTCCGGCGGTTGGACCGTATGTTGCCATATGCTTTCTTATGTATTTTCGCCATTAGAGTTGGCGGATTTTGTATATAATTTTCCCTGGCTTAAATATTTTTCCTTAGTCGCCTTTAGCTGGAGCATGGTCATCTCTATTAATAACTGCGCGTAGAGAACAAGGACCTGCACTTATAGCCGAATCCGAACGGCGGTGTCTTGCATTAATAGAGATTTTCTCAAGCGTCTTTTTGCTAGCGAAACGGACCAGTGTCTCTGATCTCCTACGCTTTGCCCAACGGTTCTTGGTTTTAGCCTACACTTAAAAGGCACCGTAAAACCTGGTATTTTGGAGGTTATCTTAAAACGCCAGTACGTCAGGATTCCGATATAATAGATCTGTTGGTCCAATTATGCTAAGGGATTCGGTCTCAGCGCGTGGAAGTACCATACTTGCTGTGGATTTGGGAAAGAATGCTATGCACTCCCGTCTTATATTAGTCCGACCAAAAACATTCTTACCACACTAATATACATCTACGATTCGCTGCCCCCACGCTCATCCTAAAAATAATGCAAATGAAAACTGAGCAACAAATAGTCTATAATACCGTACTTAACAGATTTTTATTAAAATTATTCCAACTTTTCGAATTAAGAAACTTCTACGAGGACACAAAAAACGAAAGTACTTATTTGTGAACCCAATATCTTCAAAGGCCTAGCAACCATGCACATATTGTGCAGGAGTACTTCACCCACAAGCACACATATGTCCTGGATTACTGTGACCCCGCCATACCCTCTGCCTTTACATTAATTTACGCTCAATAAACCAAACAAGCGTAACAATGAAGCGTAAAGCAAATAACAGTAAAAAAAACTAACAGCCTCACACAAACACAATTACATAAGCAGAGCAGGATAAAAGTATACGTATCCTTTAAATACAAACTGACGGCCAGCAAAAGTTTTATCCCAGCCGTCAATGGAGCGCGAACAGGTCGTTCTTTATAACTTCAACCAAATTAAAGCTGACCATTAAGCAAATAAGCAAAAAAAAAAACAAATTCTATTCTCTTTTTTTTACAGCATCAGAATATCGGAGCTCTAAATCATATTAAAGTGTGAGTACAGTAAAGCATACTAGTTTTGTGGAAGAGTATTAATTTAGTATTTACTAGGAAATCGCTGAAATAGTGTTTTGCTACGAGTTTATGGTTTTTTTTAATCGTTTACGGATTTCGGCTTATAAAGCATAAATTACAAATTTTGTATGATGCTAAAAAACTCGAATAAGCTTTCCACTTACCAGAAATAAATAAGCAAAGGAGTAATAACTTTTTGTTATTAATGTAAGAAAAACCCAAGCTTAATCGATAATATCCGGTTCTTAATTTCACTAAATTATTGTCAATAGGGGCGCTACAAAAGTAGACCGAAAGGGACAGCAAACGACGCCATATTTTTTTCCTCTCTCTTAACATTTCTCTTCAGTAAGGTTTGGCATTTCATCATTGAAATACATATATGATCCAACAGCGAGTCGAAATTATTAAAATTAAGTGCCCTTAGTGTCGAGAATATTGCTGCCACTGGCGCATTAATTGAGGAAGACCCAAATCAGTCTCTCACACGTCGTTCTCAAGCGTTGGGCATCTCTGTGACTTCGTTGTGGCGAACTTTGCGAAAAGATCTTGGCCTACATCCTTACAAGATCAAATTGACGCAAGAACTGAAGCCGCTTGGCCACCAGAAGCGTCGTATGATCGTGAATTGAGCTGAGCAACGACATGAAAATGATCCGGACTTTCATCGATAAATCATCTTCAGCGATGAGGCCCATTTCTGACTGAATGGCTTCGTCAATAAGCAAAATATGCGTTATTGGTCAGGCAGCAATCCACACGTACTCCTTGAGTCACCATTGCATCCCGATTGCGATTTGACGCCGTTAGACTTTTTCCTGTGGTGCCACGTCAAGTCTATAGTCTATGCCAACAAGGCAGCGGCGATTGATGAACTTCGTACGAATGTCGAACGTGAAATTGCAGCAGTATCGGCCGATTTATGCTTGAAAACTGTAGAAAATTGGGTTCAGCGTCTGGACTTCTGCAAGCGTGCCCGTGGTGGCCATGCAAAAGAAATTGAGCTCTTACTCGTACATAATGGCATCGAATTATTTGATTTCCAAAACCGGTTTTGCTTTATTTAAAAAAACTTTGTAGCACTCTTATTAAAAAAACCCTTTATTTGTTGATAAAATACATTGAAATCCCTTTACTTTCGTTTGAACAATAATAAATTTAATCAGAATAAGCAAAAAAATGTTTTTTTAGTATTTATTTGCCCAGACAAGTAGCTTAATATAGGGTAAATTCCCATATAAATGTATGTAAATACATAAGGGTCCATGTGTCGGTCCGAAGGAAAACTTTGGGGGCGCTGACCCCTTTGGGAGATGTATCATCGCAACAAACAAACAAAAAAATTACCCGGTTAATCAAAATTTCCCAATTATAACATAAGTTTATATTAAATTGGTGACGGTATCTTAAAAATATATGAAATATCCATCTAAAACTATTAGTTTTAATCGAAGACTTAAAAGTATATATACCTATATATATAAAAAAAGAATTTGTCTTCCGTGACATAAATAGGGAACTAATCTGTAAACTGTTGTTCTAGCTCTTATCATAACTGCCAAGATAGGCGTTTACAGACAGCCAGACAGAAAAACCGTCGGGCACGTGTATATCGACTTCTCTAACCACTTTAGCTAACTTTAAGGGGTTTCGCTCTGAATGTTAATATACTGGGTGCAGATTGTAACAATAAAATCAAAATAACACATGCATAGCTAGAAAGGTAGGTTAAGGCGGCAGTTGGGACTTTACGTTCCAACTCACATAGATCAAGAACAGGCCCTTTGTGATAACGAAAATGGGAGTAGGTGATAAGGATATAAAATAGACAGGAAAAATATAAGAATTTTAGATTTGTTTGCAGCTCGATTCAAACTTACACCATTATTAGTTAAATGTCGCGCTTTACGCGCAGTCTTAACCGAATTTTTTTACGGCCAGAAAAATAAAGTTCCATAACTTTTATTTAAAATATCAACTTATTTATCGAGCTATCGATAACTGAATATTTCGATTTTTGTTTATTTGCTATCACTTTCAAAATTCATTTAAAAAAATAAAAATGAACATTAACAAGTTTCCAGTTATTATCTGTCAATTCGAAAGAGTTATTATCTTTAAAGAGATAATAATTATTTTGTTTGTGAAATATAAGCTTTCTATAGAATAACACTTATAAACGATCAACAAAACAAAGTTAAAATTGGTTAGCAATCGATATTGACTAGTAAATTATTATAACTATTATAAATAAATATTACCAAAATCGAAGACTTTTAAATAGACCGGCTTTCCTTTTTTGGTTGTGCTTTTAATTTGTCTCATATTGTTATTAATCATCCATTTAAATTAAATTTCAGCTTTTTAATTTTTTTTATCGGCCTGAATCAGTACCAACTTAACCCCTTATAAGACAATGAGGCCATTACAAAATATTTGAGAATAATTTCTCAGAGCTCTAAGGGTTATAAATGCTGTGACAAAAACTAGATAGAGATTTAGAATTACGAATTACAATGCAATTACGAAAATTGAATGCAAAGAAAGACAGCGAAAAACCTCGGTCCAGACTTATCTAACAAAAGAAGGACAGCAAAATTGTCTCCAAAACAAACAAAAAATAAATTCCTGCAAGATACAAAAATAAATACGAAGCTGTAATACAATTACAATCTCTACATGTGTTGGACCAAGTCTTGCAAGACATGAGTCGACTATAAAGAAAAATCCAATTAAAAGTGATAAAAGTTATTGAAGCGTTTCCATGGCTTTTTCTAACATGTGCGTGTGTGTGTTTGTATCTGTGTAAGCTTATTGTGTGTGTGTGTGCAAAGAAAGTCGAAAAACTGTGTGAAAATAGCCATACAAAGTGACACCATTAGTGCGAGGATAACGCTGATTGCAATGTCAGATTATCACACGTTTCCATGTCTAGCCGCAGGATCAAGCTCTACTTCAAAGATGAAAACTTGAATAATGAGAACGGAAAGCAAGAAGTGAATTATTTTTTATTATGAAATCAATTAGGCGAAATTCACTTGACAACAAAAAGGAATAAGCAAATTAAGGACTTGAAAGTGAGAATGTTTTAAGGTATTAAAGCACACAAGTAGTAGGTACACTTCAAAGACTGTTGAAAGGAATACACATACTACAGTTTAACTGACAGAGGTACGCATGGTTTGAAAGTAAACCACCATTAAAGAAATAAATTTTAAAAAATTATAATAATATGTACATTTGAAAGTTATGCATAAAATAGAAGATAAACTTTAAAGACTTAAACGATTCAACTGATTCTATAACCAATGACCCCGGTGTTACTTTTGTAGCTCTACGTCTTGCATACTTCCTGTAGAAAGACAGGCAACGCTTTTAAAGTCTATTTTTTTTAGATTTACACATAAGTTTAAATCATAATAAAACAAAGGAATATATTTTTAATATCAATGAAACGGGCTTTATTTGATAAATTAATGTTTGAATATGATTGCGACTACGTGGCCACCATAGCTGGCGCTTACAAGGAACACAAATTTTCACAAGCTTTCCGCAGCATTTGCGGCCGTATTTTGCCAATAACTTTTCGAAGAAAATAATCTAATGGGATTAAATCACGATCTTGGTGGCCATTCCATTGTTATTCTGATAAGTGCTCAATAAATTTGACGAACGGAACCATTACTTTGAAAAAATTCAACAATTTGAAGGGTTGTCAGATAAAGCAAAGTTGTGAAACTCTTAAAAAAAATACGTTCTATTGCCAAAGTACTTAGAAAAATTTCACTCAATTTGTTTCGAAATTTCCATTTCCTTGAAATTTCTGTCAGAGTTCATAAAAGTCTTCTGAGCCACTTAACATGGCGTTCTTGAATAATCTGAAAGATATTGATTTGAGTATTTAAAAATATTATTAATTTAAACAAGACTGAATCGCATTCATAAACTGCATCCAACTTGATTTATTTATAGTCTTTCTAATGTATATACGTTCATCTGTTTCCTCGTAACTTCTAAAATGTTTATCATTATTTGAAAAATATGGTATCGTTGGAAGCATCTGTATCATGAGCTGGTTATGTGACACCACATGAATACATATGTATATCAAGAGGACATTATGTTGTGAAAGGAGTTTTAATATTAATTATATTTAGTGTGACCAACTCAATTTTGAGCGAAACCGGGACATTTTCTTCAAAAATTAACAAAATCCGGGAAACTTGAGCTCAAAACCAAGGAAAAAATAAAGTATTATTCAACTTTAATTTATTAGACGATTACAGTGCATTATATAATTTGAATCTCTTTTCACACTAAATATACTACATTGATCCCTGCTGCTCTCTGATTTGTTTATACAATATAAATTCGCCTACTTACTTAAAAAAATAGCTACTTATTGGTGCGGTATAAGATTAAAGCCAATTGATCTTTTTTTTAAATTAACAATTTTTATACCCTGTACCGTATGGTCCAATATTAAGTTTGTGCAAGCCGAAAATGTATGTAACATATAGAAGGAGACGTCGGAGACACCCCAAAGTTACCTAAAATATGATCAGGGTGAATAGAGAAGTCGATATACCCATGTCCGTCTGTCCGTCTGTCCGTCCGTCCGTCTGTCCGTCCGTCCGTCCGTCCGTCCGTGTGAACGCCTAGATCTCAGAGATGGTAAGAGCTAGAGTTACCAAACTTTCACATTAGATCCCATATTATTCCATAGGAGGCAAGTTTATTTTATTTTTTTGATATCGGGGATAAATTATATAGCTCCCATGGGGGTGTTTGAGACGACCTCGAAAAAAAAGCGTTTTAGATGAATAATTCGTTTGTTTATGAAGATATCGTAACGAAATTTGGCAATCGAAAGTTTTTTATAGTTCCCAATCACTGTACCAAATTTGATCAAAATCGGTTGACTATATCATATAGCTCCCATAGGACCGATCGGCCAAAATAACTTTTTTAAAGAAAAATTGGCTATATTTCGTTTTTTAATAAAGATATCCTAACCAGATTTGGCGTTTGGAAATTTTTTAGACCACTTAAGCAATGTGCCAAATTTGAACAAAATCGGTGGACTATATCATATAGCTCCCATAGGTCCGATCTTCCAAAACATCGATTTTTTAACAAAATTTGTTGTGTTTCGTTTGTTTGTTAAGATATTGGGACCAAATTTGACATTCGTGAGTATTTTATAGTTCCTAAGCACTGTACCAAATTTAATCCAAATCGTTTGACTAGATCATATAGCTCCCATAGGACCAATCGGTCCAAAAACACGTTTTTTATACAAAATTCGATGTGTTTTGTTTGTTTGTAAAGATATTTGAAATAACTTTGGCGTTCATATCTTTTTAAGGTATTTAAGCACCGTGTCAAATTTTATTGAAATCGGTTGACTATATCATATAGCTCCCATAGGAACGATCGGTCAAAAAAAAATTTTTGCTTAAAAATTCTTCTGTTTTTGGTTTTTTGTGAAGAAATCGGACTTTATTACAAGCTAGTGGTACAGGGTATCCTAAAGTCGTCCGCGCCCGACTTTACGTCCGCCATTTTTTTTTATCTTTTAATAAATATTTACTAATTTTGCCTTTACCAGACATGACATAGGGATTTGACGAAGCTGCCACGATGGTCTCCTTGATTTCGTCTTTATTGTATTATCGGCCATTTTGTTACAATTCTCAAACCAAAACTTCACGAACGTTCTCGGCTATATTCATATCTTGTATTTTCGATGATAAACTATTAAAAAGTTATATTCCAAGTTTACGAAAAAAGAAGAAATAAAAAATACATTCGGAGCCTTTTTTTATAAAATCGACTTTAAAAATTTAGCTAAGTGCGAATATTTGTATTTGCGATTTTTGGTCAAAAGTAAATATCAGGGCATACTATCCGGACATACTTTTCGGATTTTATTTAACGTGCTATGTTCCTTTGCAGCATTAAAACCACGGCGTTCAAATATGCAACTTGAGTGTACCTATAATACAATGAGTCTGGATTAATGCGCCAACTAACGCCCCTCAGAGCAATCAGCCAAGACTGATATTTCTTTGGTACCAATTTGAAAGCAAGTTGTCGGCAACCAATTTCCCCTTGGTGAGGTGCGAGATGTATCTATCATCTCTTCTGCTTTATGGCTAGCAGCACCCGGTTGTGATCGCAACACTACGCCGAGCCAAGCTGACTCTACCCGCGATTTGGGTTTAAGCCACAGCCACCACGATGCTCCCACAAGAAGGCCGAACTCAATGAGTACGCTTGGACGTAACCCGTGGTATCGAAATTAAGGGCTCGGTTTGCCCTCCCCTTTCAGTTCCGACCGACTCGGATTTGGGGAACCCCGCCAGTTTTGGCATCAAATGCCCGGGACTGGTCACCCATCTGCCATCTGCGGTCCAATCATTCGCCGACGCCGCATAAATACGACTTCCTGTCAGCATCCACTCTCCAGTCGAATGTGGCCAACATTTACGCTGTCTTGTCCAACTTAAAGCATCACGCCACGCAGCCATTTCCTGACGATCCCCAAGCAGGGGAACACTGATATTATTAAATGAGATTAAAGGAAAGTTAGTCTGAGATTGATATATTTAGCCGTGCTCCGAAAAACAAAAAACCACAATCAAACAATTTTGTTCAGATTCGTTTTTGTGTATTCCCGAAAACGGCCTTTTTGTCAATCTTTACATTTTTTTTTTTATAAATTTGTATGTTCCCTTATTTTTGCGATAAATTCCCATGTTGTGTTGGGTCGATTTTTTTTTTGTTTGATACAACGCTGCTGACCTGGTTGCCGTAGTTTGCAACTTTTTATTACAATATATATTGTTTACATTTAATTTCCATGAAAATATTGCTAGTTCTTTATTATTACACAAAACTATTACTTTAGTAATAAATATTAATTGTACACGACTTGGCTATTTTTGTAACAAGGGAAATTTTGTAACCCTATCGCAATTATGGTCAAAAAAAAGTTGGTTTTTGGTGTGCATGCTATTTTTGAGGTTGAAACTAATTGTCAATAAATATTAGTATACTTAACTTGAAGTTGGCATGACAGGCCCGTGCGCAGAATTCGTTCATGGGGGGGGTTTTGACATGTGTGTATCATGTTAGGTTATGAAGTCAATAAAAAAAATAAAAAACTTTTCTTATAAATGAAGACATTTTATTGTGTCTTGACTTGATATTCAGTTATTATATAATAAATTAACTCTGCGAGGTGTAGAAAAAAACTTCTCCAAAACTCTTTGCGGATCGACCTCGACATCGCGATGTATATTGAGCGAGGCTAATCCGTTCAGCCGATCGTCAGACATTGTTGACCTGAGGTAAGTCTTGAGGCGACGCAATGTTGAAAAGGAGCGTTCATTCGTCGCTGTCGTTACAGGCAGAACTGCCAAAATGCAAAGCATTTGATGAACATTTGGAAACGCATCTCCATTGCACACATCGAGTGCTTCAAGTGCATTTTTAACGTTCTTTCCGGCGATGCGTTGACGCCAAAGTTTGACTTCGTCTACCCAGATGTCACGGGAATCATCCCGCAAAATTGAAGAGTAGGTTCAAACAATTGAGCGCAGGATTCTTCATTGAAATTTTTCATTTTGTTGGGGAAGAGGCAAGCAAAGTTTGATAAAATTTTGCGGTGATTCAAACATCGATCTTGTTAATGGGTCACAAACAAATCAATGTATGGGATGTAAATCGTTATGCGAAAATAATCTTCAACTGAACGTTGGAGCGTTGAGTCTGTTTTGACGCGAGCCTTGGTTTCCGCAGTTCGATGTCGTATTTTGCGCTGATTTCGCTCACGGTTTTGAAAATTCCTCTGAAGTCCTTTTCGGCGTTTTCTCTTCTTTCAAGCAGGACTTGTTTCGCAGCATCAGCCAGTTCGATAGCCTCGCCAAGATCCTGGTTTTCAGACTGAAGTACTCGACTGAGAGACAAAGTCAAAGAATGTACTGAGCTCAAAATATGCATGGAGATCTGGAAATTAAATTAAAAGAATAAAGAATATACAAACATCTCATAATAGAGAGCTGGTAACGTGCTAGTGTGTCTTGAATTTTACCTGGAAATTTGCAGTTTTTATAGCTGAAAGAAGTTGGAAAGCTCCAGATTAAGTCGTCGGATCCTTCCAGGTGGTCGAAATCACATCAAGAGCGAGAATTACTGCTGGTTGTAAGTGCAGATAAGTTGCGACAGACTTTCACGTAGCGTCTCATCTTCATTGATCGCATCTTGAAGAGCATTTTGGCGTTTCGGAAAGATGAAGAAAGTATGAATGCTTTCGAGGGTTCCCAAACAATTTCTGATTTCTGTTATATTGCATGCAGAGCTGACTGCCAAATTAAAGCTGTGAGCAGCACAATGGGAGTAGAGCGCGAGTGGATAACGCTCTCTGACAACAGCTTGGGCTCCATGGAATTCTCCGCTAACCACTCTCCATCATATCCCTGTCCGAGAAAATATGTGAAATTAAGTCCGGAAGAATCCAAGAAATTGAGATAAGAAGTTCCTATTCCTTTTCCAGTGAAATCTGCGATAGCATTCGATACTTACACTTTTGTGTTCAATCCGCGGTTTTTTACACAAAAAGCGACGAATGTCCATGTTAAAAAATATGAGGATCAAAAAACAATCAATGTCAACAAATGTCCGCACAGCTCGAACAGTTGACTAGTCAGTTCGAGTCAGTTGTATCGATACTATCGATGGTTGCATTCACAATGACACTGATAATAGGAGGTAAAAAAGGCGGGAAAATTTAAAAAAAACGTGCACAAAATCGAGAAAGTTGAGAATGTCGAAACAAAAATTGACAACAAAATATTTATTATCAAGTCGGTTTGACTTTCGTAGAATAAGGACTATTGCCAGTGGAAAATTATGTGGAAAAATTCTCGATGGGGGTTAGAACCCCCAAAACCCCCCTGCGCACGGGCCTGTGGCATGAATATAAATTAATAATAACAAAGAATATTTAAAAAACTATTTCAGTATTTAATTGGTAAACTGTAAAAATTAAGAATTTCAGAACGGGGACTTTTGTAGTTTTTGTTTTATCATATTTAAATTGAAAGTATTCCAACAACTTCTGTTTATAATACGGCGTTTCTAAAGGCATTCAAATGCAGCTTGAATATTTTCCTTCCAATTGAAATTAAGACCAAAAGAGCTTCGCAATCAATCAAGCGTAATTGTCTTTGTCTGCACTTGGAACCAATTAAATGTCGTTGATAAAGTTGGCAGAAATTGCATAAAATTGGAATCACTTCAACACGGCGTATACGTAATGACAGTTGCAGAAGTGAAATCAATGCATAATTTGCATGCAATTTTTTTTTAACGATAAAGAAATTATATTTAATGTCTTTAACAAAAAAAAAATGGTCAGCGTGTGAACATACGAGGGCAGCTTAAAGAGTCCGAAATTTTGAATTCTTGCTTTCCCTACTTTTAAAAGAGTTTGTAACAACAGAAAACTTACCCATAAACTAAGCATAAATCCGTCGCAACGTAACAGTGACCAAGGAAAATATGCACACGCGTCGCCACGACCATAAATAAGACTAAACAGCTTATTTTTCAGATGTAACCCCAATTCAATGCAGGCAAAATACAAAAACGTAAGTCAGTCGAAGCGATGCCCAACTATGGTATACCCTGCAACCACATCCGAACAAGAATGCATATATTACTTTGGTAAACTCCATCTGCGCATTATTAATTTATTGATAGTAGTTGGGGTTTCTGAGTTTTAGGCATCCATCTGACGTAATGATAAGAATTTTGATATAGAGTACTCATGTGCTGCTACGTCTCCTTTGAATTGTTACATACATACATTGCGCATATCTGTCAGATCTTTGGACCGTACTATAACAAGCTGTGACGGACGTGTACTGTTTAAAAAGTAACTGCCCCATCAAACTGCCCTCGTATGAGTGGGTGGATAGACAAGTGTTTGGGTGTACCATGAATGCATGTGGCATGTCGTCGTATGCGTGAGTGCGCGCCACTTATTCTATAAAAGTGACATGGAAATGGAAAATAGCGCACAGAATTGTAACGGAAACGCGATGCAAAAAGTTACAACATTCGCGCCAAGGAAATAAAGCAAAAAAAAATAAAAATAAAAAAGAGAGAAGGAAAGGACAACGAGAAAAAAGTAGCAGCAGAAAAAGATAGAAAGTGTAACAAACGTGGCGAAAAGGGACATAGTGCAAGGATGAACTCGTTAATATTCCCACTGTTGGCTGTCAGCTTCTTGTTGCTGTTGTCCTTGTTGGCAAGCCCTGTTGACAGCGCCCCCAAAGACAACAACAATAGCAACGGCGTCATCATCAATGCCACTTTGTCAGCTCCGGCGGCCACGCGTGTCACTGACAGTTGGTGCTATCCCGACGGAGAAGCTACAGCGGAGAAGGCAAGGCTGGCTTGGGGCAATCAGTTGCCGGATATGCTAGTCGCTTATTTTCGCTACCACGGTGTGCACAGTCTGATGCTGGTCGTTTGTCAACAGGACATTGGTGAATTACGCGCCAAACGGAAGAGTCGCTAAATTTATTATCCACTCTCTCTGCCTCCACAGTTACCCAATCTGCACGGCAGCGTCTGTATGCATTGATGCGTCATTTGATGGCTTGCAACTTTTACGTGCAGCTTAACACTGAACATTGTTTTACGGATCTGCGGCATGTTCGCAACGAGTCAGCTACGCCGCAAGCTCCACCACCGGTTAGCTTTCAGGCGGACAATGAAACTCACTGGGAGCTTTCTTTTTTGCTACCGCCGCAGCCTTATAAGCTTGGCCTGCTGCTGCTCCAATTTAACAGCTCATGTGCGCTTAACCTGCTACGCTGGTCCGCAGCTACGGAACACAACTATTTTACCACTAATCGTTACTGGCTTTTGCTAACCGCAAATGAGAGTGATATCGGCATACTGGAGGATGAGGAAATCTTTATACCACCCGACAGTGAGTTTCGCGTGCTTTGGTATAGCACAGAGCCGCAGAATTTTACAGTCACTTTGTTGGATGTCTACAAGGTGGCTTCTGGGAAGCCACTTAAGCGCAGGATAATGGGTAAACAGCTGCGCAATCGCAGGCATATAATACATGCACTACAGCAGTATGGTTCCGCTATAAGCTATAGACAGAATCTGGAGGGTATAGTATTCAATTCGGCCATTGTTGTTGCCTTTCCCGATCAATTTACCAATATAGAGGATCTATCTTTGCGGCACATAGATACAATATCGAAAGTAAATCATCGTTTGACATTAGAGTTGGCCAACAGATTGAACATGAGGTAGGTAAAGAAAATAGGGCTCTCTTACATATACTCTTTGAAAATATTTTTAAACTTAAATGGCTTACCCTTCTCCACACATAACAGCTACAATACCTACCAAACTGACAACTATGGATGGCGCCAACCAAATGGCTCTTTTGATGGTCTCATGGGTCGTTTTCAGCGTTACGAACTGGACTTTGCACAGCTGGCCATTTTTATGAGACTGGACCGCATAGCCTTATGCGACTTCGTCGCAGAGACTTACCGCGTACGAGCGGGTCTAATGTTCCGTCAGCCGCCGCTCTCTGCTGTAGCCAATATATTTGCTATGCCATTTCAGAAATATGTTTGGTTATCCATTTTTCTGCTGCTTATTCTAACGATTGCAGTGTTCATAGCCGAAGTAATTTTCTCACCACAAACACATAACATGTCATTACTGGACACTATAAGTTTTGCTTGGGGCGCCATGTGTCAGCAGGGCTTTAGTGTGGATGTGCGCAATCGCTCTGCTAGAATTATTGTGTTTACCACAATGGTGTCAGCGCTGTTTTTATTTACCTCCTTTTCGGCCAACATCGTGGCACTACTGCAGAGTCCCTCGGATTCGATACAAACACTGGCCGATTTGAGTCATTCGCCATTGGAAATAGGCGTGCAGGATACACAATATAATAAGATTTATTTTACAGAATCCACAGATCCTGTTGCCAAGCACTTGTACCAAAAAAAGATTGCCTCAAAAGGTGAAAATGCCTATATGCGACCTGCGAGTGGCATGGAAAAAATGCGTACGGGTTTGTTTGCTTTCCAAGTGGAGTTACAGGCGGGCTATCAGGTTGTCAGCGACACATTTAGCGAGCCGGAAAAGTGTGGTCTAATGGAGCTAGAACCCTTTCAGCTGCCCATACTGGCTGTACCAACGCGCAAGAACTTTCCATACAAGGAGCTCTTTCGTAGACAGTAAGTTTTATAGGCTTTAAAAACTTTGGTCTTTTCATTAATTATTCTTTAGATTGCGTTGGCAACGTGAAGTGGGCCTCTTCAGTCGAGAGTACCAAAAATGGATACCACAAAAGCCCAAATGTGAGAGCGGTGTCGGTGGCTTTGTCTCCATAGGTCTGACAGAATGCCGCTACGCTTTTGGCATTTTAGGCTATGGCTATGGTATAAGTTTTATCCTGGTTCTAGGCGAGCTTATATTTAAGCATTGCAGAGGCATATATCGCATCATTCAGAGCTACAGAGAAATGTAGCCCTATTTATTATCTTTAAATTGGTTTAGACATTTGTGAATCTAAGTAGGTATTGATAGTTCCTTAACCACAGCGCGTAGCACATCAGTTGTTTTGTACTGCCAGTTCTTTATGTTTTTGCTTACACGACACCAGGACTCGCCGTGTGTGGGTTCAGCAGCTATGCATCGTTCCAGAACTTCTTGTTGTTGGGCTTCAGTACCATGTAGCAGCTCAAATTTGTAAAAGTAGGCCCAGGCATCACCCAAATCGGGATCTATCTTAACCTGCAAGCACATAAAAAATCATATGAATAACATAGAAAATAGCTAATCCTCATATTAAGCATTAAAATTTTAAAAGTATTTCAATATTTAACTTACCGTACGATTAAACCAATCCCGACATTTGGTAAATTTATGCTCCGACCAGAATAACTTTGATACAGTTAAAAGAACATGTGGGTCGTGTTCACATTTCTTGAGAGCGTCCACAGACTTTGTCTTCCGTTGCGGCTTTGATTCCATGAAAATAGCTTCGGCCCACAGCTCACCTGCATTAGGACACTCCTGCAAAGCACGTGCCATCATAGTGCTGGCAATCTCCTTCAGGCCCGCACGTAATTCCACGCGTATGGCTTCTAGCCATAACACAGGCACCTTGGGATTTCGCAAGCGACCACGTTCCAAAATAGATCGAGCTTTAGTTAATACGCCTTTGCGCTCCTCTAGACTTGCAGACAATATCCATAAAGGTATGGAAGTGGGACACTTTTTCAAGCCTAGTGTGTAGGTGGCTGCGGCTTCGTCAGTGCGTCGCTGCTGTTCTTCGATTTGACCCTTCATCATCCAAAGCTTGGGAAACTCTGGAAAAACTTCGACGGCCTCCTCCAGCAAACGCAAAGCTTCAGCAAAGCGTTCAAGCGCCCATTCTAAGCGCGCAGATTTCATCATGACACGAGGTGTAGGTGCCGAGCCACGTGCTTTTGCCAGCAAGCGACGTGCGCGTTCGTATTCGGCATTTTCAGACTCCAACTTGACAGCAGCCAACCAAATGTCTTCGGAATTGGGATTCGCCTGAAAGGCTAGCGATAAAATGCCACGTGCAGCAGGCACATCACCCGCCATCCACTTGGATTTGGCGCCCATTAACCAAAGTATCTCGGATTTGGGGCAGTGAGCTACGGCACGCTGTAACAGAGCCTCCAATGATTCGCGAGTGCCATGGTTCTTCTCAAAGTATGCAGCACGTAGCCAAATACTTTTCTTGGAAGGAAAGATTTGAAGCGCATGGGCATATACTGCTCGTGCGCACTCAAAAGCGTTCTCCTTCGCGCACTGCAATAACAAATTTTCATTAGTTTAGTAAAAAAATACTTTAAATATATCTACTTACAAATTCGGCATCATCTATCCAGGTTTGCTTGCGATCTTCCTCCTCTACGCCGATACCAATAATTGCCTTAACAATAGCCTGACAGCAGTTAACGGCACCGGACTTTTCCGCCTCTATAGCTTCCTGGAACCAATTATCACGATTGATTTCCACTCCATTAGCAGTTAGCGATGTAAGTGAACGATCAATGATCTTTTCCACCATGTGTATGTTACCATTGGCCTCCTCCAATTTGGCAGCAGTGGTCCAAATCTGCCGATCCGTAGGTATATTTTCACGTGCTTTGTTCAAAACTTTTCGCGCATTCTCATAGGTTTCCAAACGGGCTAAGGCTAGCCATAGCTCCACACTAGTATTGCAGCATTCCACGGCACGCGAAAGCAATATCCGCGCATCGTCGGGATTCTCTAGCTCCACAGCAGCCTTCCAAAGGCGCACAGAGTTGGGTATATGTTCCAAAGCTTTGCGAAAGACGCGACGCTTAGCCTTAGTCTCTGTTTCTAGATCAGCCGCCTTTATCCAAATACGCACCGAAGTAGGAATGTGCCGAGCTGCTTGGGCAATTACAGCTTTGGCCGTATCCAATGGCTGCAAACGAGCTGCCTCTAACCAAAGATCCTCGGACTGTATGTTCATCTCACATCCACGCATTATTAAATTACGCGCCATTTGCACTTTGCCTGTGACCTCCTCAAGACGTGCGGAGGCTATCCAAGCAGGCGGATGATTAGGGTTTGTTTCGCGCACACTTTTTAAAAGCAAACGTGCTTTTTTAATGTCATTTATATCACCGCCATAGGTAGGAATCATGCTCTGCAAATCGGTGAGGTAACCTTTGGGATCCACTACAGTCTGGCCTGTGACCGAGTCGGAAACTTGCGATAGTTTAACATTCATAAGCGTATTACGCGCCTGACCAATTTTACGCAGATCCAAATCGCCTGTTGGGGTGAGCATACCAGGAGTGGCTACCCCAGGCATCATTGATGCCAAACCTGAGGAAGGATCTATAGTAGAGGAGGTCTCTCCGCCTAAGTTGCGGGACAGCACGCTGTCCGGCAGCGGTGTGAACTTTTCAGCACGGGGATTACGTTGCTTGCGATTGCGACTGTCACCCACTTCTGGTATTGTAGACCATTCCTCGGATGTTACTGTGGCCAATGAACGCTTCAGATCTGAGAACTGCTGCTGAATCTTTGGACGCTCTTGACGATAACGCTCCAAGTCTTCTCGTAAACGTCTGTCACGATACTCCTTACGCTTTTCATCCATGCGTTTATCTATTGAATCATATATAGCATCTGCTTCCTCGTCATCCTTATCATATGGATCTTTAGAAAATAATGAGCCGCTGTAGCCGCTAAATTCATCATAATTTGAATCGTTTAAGTCCTCATCCTCTTCTTCTTCTTCGTCTTTTTTCTTGCGTTTTGTGGCAGGAGGAGCATGTCGATCATCGGATACATCATTGGCATCGCGTGCTGGACCGATATCCGAACGTGTGGTGAAACCTGTAGCACTGCAAAGATATTACAGTCAAAATAAACAAATAAATAAAAAAAATTGCTTGTTTGTTGCTTACCCTCGACCCACGCCGGCTACATAGCCCAAAGGTGCAGGAACTCCCAGAAAATGTTTTTTGTTGCGATTAGCAATGACCGCCGCTGTTATGTTGGACATTTTGTGGTACTTTGCACAAAAATATTTCTAAATATTTTTAATTTGGCTTATATTTAACTGCAGCACAACATTAAACGTTTATACTAGTGTGACCATATATTGAAAATGCAAAAAGACTCAAAATGTATAATCACGGAAATTACTAAACTTTTCGCTGTACTACTAAAAAGCCGGTGCTGTTAAGCACCTCACATTAACTTTTTGCATACTTATCGATAATTTTATTTGCATGCAAGACATACATAAATAAAATCTGTTTAATATACAAAGAAAATTTTATTTTTACGGGAAATTAAAAGCTATTTTTAATTAACTTCAGGACAAAATGCCTGTTCTTCCAATGCCACCACTTATGCAGGTAAGCTGTACGCCGTTTATCTTATACTTACACTGATTCACAACATTCATTATTTTTGCCACAATAGAACGCTATTGCCATCGAGCCAATGCAAGTGGATGCACCGCCCAATGAAGATAATGAGAATAACGAGGAGCATCAAATTGTTGTTGAGAATCCCAGCATTGATCTGGAGGTTTATGCCAACCAATACATTGGCATTGCGCGGTTATATCGTCTGATTTACGTTGCCGATGTGTGCCCAATGCTCAGTGTGGAAGCAATCAAAATGGCATTGAGCTATGTGCAAACTACATACAATGTCACTCTGTATCAGGTGCTGCACAAGCGTCTAAGCGACTTGCAGGCAGGCAATGCTGCTGCCGGCGATCAAGCAGGCGGTGCAGTTGGGCCAGGCTTACCTGATATAGCTGTACCGGCACCGCCACAGCCCACTGGCAGCCAAAATGGTGGCCCCGAAAAGGATGCATATGCTTACGATGCTGTTTGGGTGGACACAAAGATGAAGAAGGCTGCTTTAAAGCTGGAAAAGCTTGATTCGGACTTGAAAAATTATAAATCAAATTCTATTAAAGAAAGCATTCGTCGCGGCCATGATGATTTGGCCGATCATTATCTTAGCTGTGGCGATTTGCCCAATGCGCTTAAATGTTATTCACGTGCTCGTGATTACTGCACCAGTGGCAAGCACGTTGTCAACATGTGTCTCAATGTCATCAAAGTGTCTATATACTTGCAGAACTGGGCGCATGTCATGAGCTATATATCCAAAGCAGAGAGCACACCGGATTTCTCAGAAGGCTCAAAAGAGGCCAATGCACAGGTACACACGCGCTTGGAATGCGCTGCTGGTTTAGCTGAGCTACAGCAAAAGAAATACAAAGTAGCTGCCAAGCATTTTCTGGCCGCCAATTTTGACCATTGCGACTTTCCTGAAATGATTTCTACAGGTAATGTTGCAGTTTACGGCGGTCTTTGCGCCTTGGCCACTTTCGACAGACAGGAACTTAAGCGTTTGGTTATTGCTTCAACTTCATTTAAATTGTTTCTGGAATTGGAGCCGCAACTACGCGATATTATATTCAAGTTCTACGAATCAAAATATGCATCATGTCTAACGCTACTGGATGAAATACGTGACAATCTGCTTATTGACATGTACATAGCCCCGCATGTTACCACACTTTACACCAAGATACGTAATCGTGCTTTGATACAGTACTTTAGTCCCTATATGTCTGCTGATATGCACAAAATGGCCATGGCTTTTAACTCATCTGTAGGTGACTTGGAGAACGAGGTTATGCAGCTCATCTTAGAGGGCCAAATACAGGCGCGAATTGACTCTCATAACAAAATACTCTATGCCAAGGAGGCAGACCAACGCAACAGCACCTTCGAACGCGCCTTGCTCATGGGCAAGCAGTACCAACGACACACACGCATGCTAATCCTCCGCGCAGCCATGCTCAAAAGTCACATCCATGTGAAGAGTGTTTCACGTGAGGGCGGCAGCAGCCATGGTGCAGAACTTTGTGTTTCAGCGGGCTCAAGCACTACGGCCCAACTAGCACGCATTTAAATGTTCACCAATGAAATTTTTTAATTATATGAAGTAAAATTGTATCCATTCACAATAAAACTATCTAGCGAAGCTACCACAATATATAACATATTTTACTTAAAGCTTACTGTTCGAACCAGAGAAAGATTTCGATAAAAAATATTAATTTTTTATGCTTCCTTACCGAAATAAAAATCTTCTAGATGGTTCGTTTTCAAAGCAGAACATTTGACACCATTTTTCGATTGATACAAAAAAAGTGTTGTCCACTTAGCAAATCTTGTAAAATTTCAAGTGCCACAGCCATTTGGGTAGGATTCCGTTACTTATTATTAATATTTATTTCAAAGGGAGTTACAAACTTAGTTACTATAATTTAATAATAAAAGTACATAAAAGATTGCATCTAATATCGGGAACGTTCATAGCGATCATCCCGATATCTTCGTTCTTTGCTATGAGAACGTTTCTCTCGACGATCATCCTTGCAGTGTGAACGCGAACGGTTTCGCCTACTATGAGTTTCCCTAGATCGCGAACGGTGTCGATTTTGCCGTTCATGCTTTTCGTGGCTGCTTCTGTTACGTCGGTCTTGTAGTTTTTTATCTGATGCAGTGTCTTTATCGGATGACGAACTGCTTTCGTTATCGCTGCTTTCTTTGCTTCTCTTGATTTTCTTTTCAGATTTGCACTTCTTTTTTGTTTTGTCAGATTTCTTGGATTTTTTCTTGCTAATCTTGCCATCTTTTTGCAACTCACCCTTTCGTTTCATGTTTTCAATTTTTTCCAGTTTCTTAAGCAACTTTAATTTTTGTTTTTTGCTCAATGATTTAAGAAATACCAGCTCTGGATTCTGTTCTTTAAATTCACGTGATGCCTCATTTTCCTCATCACTGGGCACTAACTGATGCTGCTGCTGTATGACCTTAATGCTTTGCAGTTCCAATGCTGAACGCTTCATCATCAATCCATCTTCCTTCATTTGCTCCTCGAGCACGTTTTTAGACATTATATCGCTAGCCTCAGCTTCAGAGTGTAGCTTACGCGCCTCACTCATTGAAATGCTGTACATGCTGCACTCTTTATCCGTATTTATGTGGCCCCATTTGTGGCATTTAAGGCAACGCACGTTGCGCACTTGGATACCAAATGGTTGATCGCGTATTTCGGTATCTCCCTTACAATAGGATTCTCGCGGGGCATTGTATTTACGCTGCCATTCAAACTTGTACTCTGGCTCATTGTCATCCTTTTCGCGATCCTTGCGCACGCCGGGCGGTGGTTCGTACATAAAATTTACGCTTAACTTGTCTTTGCTATCTTTGCTTAACATGACTTTGTTTTCGTGTAGATTCTGCTCTTTTTCATATTGAGTGCGCAGCTCCTCCTGTTTCTTTTTATATGCCACAGCTTGCTGCTCAGCCATCCACACCTAAAAATGTTTACACAAACATTTAGGATAACAAAGCCATCAAATATTTTTGTTTTACTTACCCGCTTGAGGTTATCCCTGGAAGCAGGATGAAAGAATTTCTTGCACATGTAGTTATTAAAACCCTTGCCCATGATGCTGCTGTGTTAATTGGATTTTAAACGTTTTAAATTATTATTTCACAAAAATAAAACCACAGACGACAATAAAATAAATGCGTAGTAGTGTGACCAATTTTTGGCATACGAATAATCCTAAGAAAATACGAGTCTCAATGGAAAATAAATACTGTATGGCACTAGTATTGCAGCATTCCACGGCACGCGAAAGCAATATCCGCGCATCGTCGGGATTCTCTAGCTCCACAGCAGCCTTCCAAAGGCGCACAGAGTTGGGTATATGTTCCAAAGCTTTGCGAAAGACGCGACGCTTAGCCTTAGTCTCTGTTTCTAGATCAGCCGCCTTTATCCAAATACGCACCGAAGTAGGAATGTGCCGAGCTGCCTGGGCAATTACAGCTTTGGCCGTATCCAATGGCTGCAAACGAGCTGCCTCTAACCAAAGACCCTCGGACTGTATGTTCATCTCACATCCACGCATTATTAAATTTCGCGCCATTTGCACTTTGCCTGTGACCTCCTCAAGACGTGCGGAGGCTATCCAAGCAGGCGGATGATTAGGGTTTGTCTCGCGCACACTTTTTAAAAGCAAACGTGCTTTTTTAATGTCATTTATATCACCGCCATAGGTAGGAATCATGCTCTGCAAATCGGTGAGGTAACCTTTGGGATCCACTACAGTCTGGCCTGTGACCGAGTCGGAAACTTGCGATAGTTTAACATTCATAAGCGTATTACGCGCCTGACCAATTTTACGCAGATCCAAATCGCCTGTTGGGGTGAGCATACCAGGAGTGGCTACCCCAGGCATCATTGATGCCAAACCTGAGGAAGGATCTATAGTAGAGGAGGTCTCTCCGCCTAAGTTGCGGGACAGCACGCTGTCCGGCAGCGGTGTGAACTTTTCAGCACGGGGATTACGTTGCTTGCGATTGCGACTGTCACCCACCCTCGGATGTTACTGTGGCCAATGAACGCTTCAGATCTGAGAACTGCTGCTGAATCTTTGGACGCTCTTGACGATAACGCTCCAAGTCTTCTCGTAAACGTCTGTCACGATACTCCTTACGCTTTTCATCCATGCGTTTATCTATTGAATCATATATAGCATCTGCTTCCTCGTCATCCTTATCATAAGGATCTTTAGAAAATAATGAGCCGCTGTAGCCGCTAAATTCATCATAATTTGAATCGTTTAAGTCCTCATCCTCTTCTTCTTCTTCGTCTTTTTTCTTGCGTTTTGTGGCAGGAGGAGCATGTCGATCATCGGATACATCATTGGCATCGCGTGCTGGACCGATATCCGAACGTGTGGTGAAACCTGTAGCACTGCAAAGATATTACAGTCAAAATAAACAAATAAATAAAAAAAATTGCTTGTTTGTTGCTAACCCTCAACCCACGCCGGCTACATAGCCCAAAGGTGCAGGAACTCCCAGAAAATGTTTTTTGTTGCGATTAGCAAAATGTTGGACATTTTGTGGTACTTTGCACAAAAATATTTCTAAATATTTTTAATTTGGCTTATATTTAACTGCAGCACAACATTAAACGTTTATACTAGTGTGACCATATATTGAAAATGCAAAAAGACTCAAAATGTATAATCACGGAAATTACTAAACTTTTCGCTGTACTACTAAAAAGCCGGTGCTGTTAAGCACCTCACATTAACTTTTTGCATACTTATCGATAATTTTATTTGCATGCAAGACATACATCAATAAAATCTGTTTAATATACAAAGAAAATTTTATTTTTACGGGAAATTAAAAGTTATTTTTAATAACTTCAGGACAAAATGCCTGTTCTTCCAATGCCACCACTTATGCAGGTAAGCTGTACGCCGTTTATCTTATACTTACACTGATTCACAACATTCATTAGTTTTGCCACAATAGAACGCTATTGCCATCGAGCCAATGCAAGTGGATGCACCGCCCAATGAAGATAATGAGAATAACGAGGAGCATCAAATTGTTGTTGAGAATCCCAGCATAGATCTGGAGGTTTATGCCAAACAATACATTGGCATTGCGCGGTTATATCGTCTGATTTACGTTGCCGATGTGTGCCCAATGCTCAGTGTGGAAGCAATCAAAATGGCATTGAGCTATGTGCAACATACATACAATGTCACTCTGTATCAGGTGCTGCACAAGCGTCTAAGCGACTTGCAGACAGGCAATGCTGCTGCCGGCGATCAAGCAGGCGGTGCAGCTGGGCCAGGCTTACCTGATATAGCTGTACCGGCACCGCCACAGCCCACTGGCAGCCAAAATGGTGGCCCCGAAAAGGATGCATATGCTTACGATGCTGTTTGGGTGGACACAAAGATAAAGAAGGCTGCTTTAAAGCTGGAAAAGCTTGATTCGGACTTGAAAAATTATAAATCAAATTCTATTAAGGAAAGCATTCGTCGCGGCCATGATGATTTGGCCGATCATTATCTTAGCTGTGGCGATTTGCCCAATGCGCTTAAGTGTTACTCACGTGCTCGTGATTACTGCACCAGTGGCAAGCACGTTGTCAACATGTGTCTCAATGTCATCAAAGTGTCTATATACTTGCAGAACTGGGCGCATGTCATGAGCTATATATCCAAAGCAGAGAGCACACCGGATTTCTCAGAGCGCTCAAAAAAAAGCCAATTGGAATGCTATGCTGGTTTAGCTGAGCTACAGCAAAAGAAATACAAAGTAGCTGCCAAGCATTTTCTGGCCGTCAATTTTGACCATTGCTACTTTCCTGAAATGATTTTTACAGGTAATGTTGCAGTTTACGGCGGTCTTTGCGCCTTGGCCACTTTCGACAGACAGGAACTTAAGCGTTTGGTTATTGCTTCAACTTCATTTAAATTGTTTCTGGAATTGGAGCCGCAACTACGCGATATTATATTCAAGTTCTACGAATCAAAATATGCATCATGTCTAACGCTACTGGATGAAATACGTGACAATCTGCTTATTGACATGTACATAGCCCCGCATGTTACCACACTTTACACCAAGATACGTAATCGTGCTTTGATACAGTACTTTAGTCCCTATATGTCTGCTGATATGCACAAAATGGCTATGGCTTTTAACTCATCTGTAGGTGACTTGGAGAACGAGGTTATGCAGCTCATCTTAGAGGGCCAAATACAGGCGCGAATTGACTCTCATAACAAAATACTCTATGCCAAGGAGGCAGACCAACGCAACAGCACCTTCGAACGCGCCTTGCTCATGGGCAAGCAGTACCAACGACACACACGCATGCTAATCCTCCGCGCAGCCATGCTCAAAAGTCACATCCATGTGAAGAGTGTTTCACGTGAGGGCGGCAGCAGCCATGGTGCAGAACTTTGTGTTTCAGCGGGCTCAAGCACTACGGCCCAACTAGCACGCATTTAAATGTTTACCAATGAAATTTTTTAATTATATGAAGTAAAATTGTATCCATTCACAATAAAACTATCTACCGAAGCTACCACAATATATAACATATTTTACTTAAAGCTTACTGTTCGAACCAGAGAAAGAATTCGATAAAAAATATTAATTTTTTATGCTTCCTTACCGAAATAAAAATCTTCTAGATGGTTCTTTTTCAAAGCAGAACATTTGGCACCATTTTTCGATTGATACAAAAAAAGTGTGACGCCATCCACTTAGCAAATCTTGTAAAATTTCAAGTGCCACAGCCATTTGGGTAGGATTCCGTTACTTAATATTAATATTTATTTCAAAGGGAGTTACAAACTTAGTTACTATAATTTAATAATAAAAGTACATAAAAGATTGCATCTAATATCGGGAACGTTCATAGCGATCATCCCGATATCTTCGTTCTTTGCTATGAGAACGTTTCTCTCGACGATCATCCTTGCAGTGTGATCGCGAACGGTTTCGCCTACTATGAGTTTCCCTAGATCGCGAACGGTGTCGATTTTGCCGTACATGCTTTTCGTGGCTGCTTCTGTTACGTCGGTCTTGTAGTTTTTTATCTGATGCAGTGTCTTTATCGGATGACGAACTGCTTTCGTTATCGCTGCTTTCTTTGCTTCTCTTGATTTTCTTTTCAGATTTGCACTTCTTTTTTGTTTTATCAGATTTCTTGGATTTTTTCTTGCTAATCTTGCCATCTTTTTGCGACTCACCCTTTCGTTTCATGTTTTCAATTTTTTCCAGTTTCTTAAGCAACTTTAATTTTTGTTTTTTGCTCAACGATTTAAGAAATACCAGCTCTGGATTTTGTTCTTTAAATTCACGTGATGCCTCATTTTCCTCATCACTGGGCACTAACTGATGCTGCTGCTGTATGACCTTAATGCTTTGCAGTTCCAATGCTGAACGCTTCATCATCAATCCATCTTCCTTCATTTGCTCCTCTAGCACGTTTTTAGACATTATATCGCTAGCCTCAGCTTCAGAGTGTAGCTTACGCGCCTCACTCATTGAAATGCTGTACATGCTGCACTCTTTATCCGTATTTATGTGGCCCCATTTGTGGCATTTAAGGCAACGCACGTTGCGCACTTGGATACCAAATGGTTGATCGCGTATTTCGGTATCTCCCTTACAATAGGATTCTCGCGGGGCATTGTATTTACGCTGCCATTCAAACTTGTACTCTGGCTCATTGTCATCCTTTTCGCGATCCTTGCGCACGCCGGGCGGTGGTTCGTACATAAAATTTACGCTTAACTTGTCTTTGCTATCTTTGCTTAACATGACTTTGTTTTCGTGTAGATTCTGCTCTTTTTCATATTGAGTGCGCAGCTCCTCCTGTTTCTTTTTATATGCCTCAGCTTGCTGCTCAGCCATCCACACCTAAAAATGTTTACACAAACATTTGGGGTAACAAAGCCATCAAATATTTTTGTTTTACTTACCCGCTTGAGGTTATCCCTGGAAGCAGGATGAAAGAATTTCTTGCACATGTAGTTATTAAAACCCTTGCCCATGATGCTGCTGTGTTAATTAGATTTTAAACGTTTTAAATTATTATTTCACAAAAATAAAACCACAGACGACAATAAAATAAATGCGTAGTAGTGTGACCAATTTTTGGCATACGAATAATCCTAAGAAAATACGAGTCTCAATGGAAAATAAATACTGTATGGCAAAAAAATACTTTTTGACGCTTTATGTATTTTACAGCACTTGACATTTTGTAATATGACCGCGAACAAGTGTACTGCACACATACGTAATATGAGCACAAATACGATCTGTGAAATATTTTAAATAAAACAAACGAAGTAACACCATTTGTTTTTATTATAAAATTTAAATTACGTCGCGTCAATTTTGGCAACATGGGCGATGCAGAAATGGTCACGTGTCCCTACAATAAAGCGCATCGAATGCTGCGCAAAAAATTGCAGCACCATTTGATCAAATGCCGTGATTATTATAAAGATGAAATTCATCTGCTCGAATGTCCTTTCAATAAGTCGCATATGATTCCCGAACCTGAATTCTATGTAAGTGGTTTTAATAATTTTTGTATCGCATAAATTTAAGTAGTTTTTCTTATTTCGCAGCAACACGTAAAATCCTGCGTTGATCGCAAGATTGTTGACGAATATGTTTGTAGCGAAGCAGCACCACTAAGCGCGGATACTTTACATGCTAAAATTGAGGCTGATGAAAACTGGGATGATGAGAATGTGACCGACTATGACCCGAAGGCTCACGTTGCCTCAAAAAAAATTATACGCGAACCAAATGGCTTGCACCCGTCACAACGCAAGGCTTTCATCGAAGAGGAACGTAGGCGCTGGGGCGATCTTAGCGATGAAGAAGAAGAACAGCCTAGTTCATCGAAGAAGCAACCAAATGGAAAGCAGCGTTATAAGCCTTACCAATCGAATCGCCGTGGACCAAATTAATAATTTAATTACATTGTTATGTTGAAGGTATCGTTGTTGTCAAGTTTTCAAACTTTATGTTTAACAACACTCAAATGTACATGCCTTGTGAGGCATTCGTTTAACCGAAGTCTTTAAAAAACAACATTATAAAGACAACGGAAAACAACAAGGACATTTGCGAGGTTCTAGCTTTCATATGTGAACATTTTAAGCATATTTTTATATAAAACATGCATTAAAAAAGGGCTTAGAAAAATAATAAATAATTTAATTCCAAATGAATTCCATTATCTAGTGCATTTGACTAAATTACCGCAGACTAAGAGTATTGCCAAATGTTTTATTACAAAAATTGAATTGTTTTAAGAACCTATAAGTACATGAAACTGTTTAGAAAGATTCATACATATACCTCTATTCATAAAACAAGCCAACAATGTAAATTTTGAATTTACCATGGAGAAACGAGGCTTTGTAAACTTATCAATTTGGCTACCGGTTAAAGCGTTAGCGTGTATCTATTCTGTCCTGTAACTTGTAAATGTTAAGACACCAAATAAAGCGCAGGCATTACATTTTTCTTAAAATTGTGAATTTTCTTACGTAGATATTTTATAGTTTCCATGCACTAAAAAACAATTCCATGTTATAACTTAAAATATTTCGCTATTGGCGATCGCAAGTTCTCACTTAGAAATAGCATTGCACTATGGAAAAGACTAGTAAATTCCTCTGGAAGAGACTCTAGAGGGCCGACAACCAATTCTATCAAATAAGAGCAACAGTTATATAATGGGATAGGTTTGTCTTATTGATGAAAAGCTCCATTACGAACTCCAGTACGTACATCGTTGAAAACATTTAGATACTCATTGAGTTAATTCTAGTTTTGGGCGCAATCCTAGTGGGCCGCAAACGTAAACACCTTTGATGCGCTGTACCAAGCCTTTTGTAACACTTTCGTTAATCTCGCACCGGCTTCCAAGTAATAAAAAAATCATTTAAATGCAATAAATGTTGAAAAAATTAACTCTTCTTTAATGCAAAGAATTGCGCTTTTTTCACACTCCACACAACTTGCTTTTTTTTTACACTAAAAGGTTTATGGTAAAAACTGTATACAGCCCAAGAAGGGTCTTGTTATAGCTGTTGCAACATTTACGCGGTCTCCATGGGCTGAGCGGCAGTCTCTTCAGTGTATTTGCCCTTGTCCTTGCCCAATGCAGCCAAACGTCCCTTGCCGCGACGCTCCAAAATGGCCTTGCGGTCCTTGTCAAGCTTCAGCTTAACAATCAACACTTTGCTGGGATGAATGCCAACGTATACGTTGGTGCCATTGGCGTTTTCACGCTGAATTTTCTCAACGTAAACAACGAACTTTTTGCGGTAGGCCTGCACTACCTTGCCAACTTGGTTGCCCTTGTAGTGGCCGCGGATGACCTGAACCTCATCGTCGCGACGAATGGGCATGGAACGCACGTTGTATTTGGTGCGCAGTTCCTTGGAGAGTGGCGCAGACATGAGGCGACGGCGAATATGTGACGGCGCCTGGAAGTGACGCTTGCGGTTCTTCCTGCGCGACGATGATACAAACTTGTTCAATTTCATTTTGGTTGGTTGTGCGGGCTGTAAAACGAAGACAATTAATTAATATTTGCACTAAAGTATCTTGAATTCTGCCTGCGAGCACTGTTTATTCTAGCGCTGGCTAACTGCAGCAATTGTTGTTGTTTGCTACTGCCGCCGCCTTTCATTCAACACACAAATTATAACACAAAATTTATATGTTGTATTATTTTCAGACACATAATTTTTGCTTATGCAGCTACGATATATTGTGCGCTTTGCATTTACATTTACACTTGACAAAAATAAACAATGATGGCTGGCCAATTGCAAAATTAAATGGTACACGAAAACTTACACCAAACTACCGTCGTAAAAACAACGAAAAGAAAGAATTTTGACAGCTGCGCCTGGCGGAAATGTCAAAAGATTGGCCGCATTACACAGCACTAAAATAGTGCTGCCACTCTTAAGTGGCAACGCTCACAGCTGTTGCGCTACCATCGTAACGGCTTGCATTTAGAACTTGGCTGTGTTGAATTTCGCGCAAGAGCTTTTTAAATCTTGATCTGTGTGTTTCTCTCCCACTGATCGATCACCAACGCCAAAATGTTTAACTGGAGTCTATTCAAAAATCAGTCGCGTATGTGTGGCCAACCTCTGCTGTTGTTGTGCTAGAACAGTATCCCCATAAAAGTCTCCAGTGCCCAGTTTTTTAAATTAATTTTTTTTTTACACATATTCACAATGATGAACAGCTTGAGAAAATTGCCCTTGCGCATGGTGAGTACAGTCCTGCGCTACACCCACATATTGTTTAGCCTTTTATTAATTTAATATGACAATATTATATTATTGTATTATAGCTGGGAAATGCTGCGCAGCGTACACAATTGGCTGCTATGTCCTCCAGTGCATCTGGTCTGCCACCTCCATTGACAGTGCTCACGGAGGATGAGATTATGATGAAAGAAACGGGTAAGCCTCACATACAAAGCCACAAAGTGGGCGTGGGTATAGGATCTGTAACACAACCGCTGTAACATACATAGATCGGCTTTGATAAGCATTTAGTACATAGCAGCATTTATATTTTTCTTTTTTTTTTTAGATATTTTAATGTAGTAGTAGTCGTTTATTATGGTTGCGTAACATGGCATGTTTTGGTTTTAAATATTATGAGCATTTATAATAATAATTTTTCATTTTGCATGTGCTGCATTTAGTGTTTTTAGTACTTTGGCTAATAGATAACAATAGTACGCTTTAGTTTGATAATGGAATTTTGTAAAGCACAACTGACAACAGAATAGGAGGAGTGGCACGGCGGGAAAAACTAAGCGAAAGTGTGACGAGCTTTGCTTATTAAATTTAATAGTTTTGTAAATAAAATATTCACCTTTGAATTTTTTGCAACTTTTGCACTTTGTTCATTTAAATACAATCTGCTTGGTAAGCATGTAATAAATTATATAATATATAGCAGCTCGTTTTAAGCATGCATAGATTGAAAAACATAGTTCTAGTGAAACTTGTGTCCTGGTATCCTTATAGCCATAAAAAACTTTTATAGAGTATACCTTGTTTTTCAATTAGTGTAAACGTGGCATGTGTGATCAACAGCACTGACATTTTATTGTATTATTATTTTTGTTATTTATTGTGTCGAATGCACAATTGCTTTATATTTAAATAATAATTTTCAATTCCATTTGCGTGTTGATTTGTGGTATTGACGCGGGCAGCGCGGCTGGCACACGTGTTCTAAAAATAACTAACTTGCTTGTGGCCAAGCTGCCGCAGAAGTTCTACCCTCTTGCCGTTGGTTGTGCGCTCTAAGCGGTGGGGCAGCATAAGGGAAATTTATAAGTATAGGGAAATGCGCAAAGCCGCGAGTTCAAGCCTAACCTGAAACCTTTATACAAAAAAAAGGACTAAAGATAATTTTAAAATGTATCTTTATTGAGAATTTGACCTTATTGTCACAAGTAAGTCAGCTGTTTAGTTTCTTATTATAAAAGTGAACTTAATGGCGTTACACTTGTGATAGATAAAATTTGCAACTGTGTCACGTCCCCGCTCACCTGTGTTCACTGTTCTAGTGGACACGCCGGGCAATGGTGTGCGTGGCACTTGGTTGAAGCGCTTGCCTAGAGAGTTGAATTAATGGGAAAACTTGAAAAAGTGTCCTAAATCCATTGATTCTTAGTTGGCGAGTAGACATTTTTTATGCATGAGACAAGCAAGCAGTCTTCTTATCTGGCAGATTATGCTGATTTTATAGTTTTGTGGCTTTGTGGTAATTAATTTTATGAATTTGGGTAAGGGAAGGATTTAATGACGATAATTCTAATGATTTTTTTTATCTCAAGCCGTTTTAAACTAGATAATTATTTTTTTTTGCTTAAATCGTTTTATAATATATTTTTGTAACTTTTATAAATATAAGGTGCTTTGTCTATTTTGATTACATCGTGTAAATATTGTGTAAAAGTATCTGTATTTAATATTCTCACAGATCCATGACATAGAAAGTTTCAAATGAACATTATCTTTTCAAGATACTCGTGTTTGGTCTTAACTTTACTGTTTAATCAATTTTTAGAGCTTCGTAAATTCCAGAAAATTCACCTTTTGATAAAATCGTCTTTAGTGTCTTTAGCTATCGTGATATTTATGTAGCGCAGTTTATAAAGACAAAATAAAAAATTTACAAAACCTAGACAAATTTTTTAAGTACTAATAATAACGCTCACTGAAGACTAAACGAACGAATACTTTTTTGCTGCAAGTATATTTGAATACTATTATTTTTAAATGTTATTTTTAGTTTACAATTAGTTAATCTGGCTTATCTCTCACTCACTCAATCTTTTTCATCTGCACTTATTTAATTAAATTATTATTTTTTCTAGTCTTAAATCTTAAGTTATTTGCAAGATTCAAAATATTTTTCTATTTTTCAAAAACATGCAATTTGATTATTCTTTTCGAAGACTCATGGAGGGTTTAATTCCCTAAGTTCCCTCTCTACACCACTGTATTTTATTCTTCATATGCTAAATTAAGCGAGTTGCGTAACAATAATTTTAAACTAGTTTGTTGGCACAGGAAAACTTATACGCGTACAGTTTATCATAAAAAATGTAGAGCACAATTTTGGAAAATTGTCCAGCTGTCTTTAATTGGTATTTACAGAAAATGAAGAAAACACAAATGTGTACATATATTATAAAAAATTCGGAATTTCTCTGTAGCCGGAAAATCAATTTTTAGCCACACGCTTTGACAAGACGCAAAAAAAAGGTGTGTACTAGCGCCAGTTGTTGTCTTTTCAACAACAAAATATAATAAAAAAAATATATGTATATATATATATAATATACATATATTATATATATAAAGTACACTAAGTATGAGAGCAAGAGAGCGCAACTAAACATGATAAAAAGAAGCCAATAGACGACTAATGTATACACATGCCGCTACACAGATCTTCAAGCAAGTGCGGTAGATTTCTCCCTAACCCCTATCCCCCTTTTATAAGAATCAACCTTAGACCAGTTTGATAAACAACTTTGTGCTTTTCAACAAACTCAACAAGTTCTAAAAAAGCTTAACAAATATAATCTAATTGTGAAACTTGCATTATCAAAAGCTCAGCTGTTGTACCAATAAAGCTTTTTCAACTTTTTAAACATTAGCTTTCGATTGTTTCTTTTTTGATATTCTACAGTGGCCAAACTGGCGCATGACCAGATCCTGCCTTTGGTCAAAAAAATGGACCATGAACACAAATTTGATCCCTCTGTGGTCAAGGCTGTATTCGAGAATGGTCTGATGGGCATTGAAATTGATACGGAATACGGCGGCACTGGCAGCAACTTTATGACCAACATTGTTGTTGTTGAGGAACTTTCCAAAATTGATCCCGCCGTGGCTGCCTTTGTGGACATTCATAATACTTTGGTCAACTCGCTGATGATCAAATTTGGCAACAAGGAGCAGAAAGCTAAATATTTACCCAAATTGGCACAGGAATATGCCGGCAGCTTTGCGCTGACCGAACCTGGTGCAGGATCAGATGCCTTCTCGCTTAAGACAGTGGCCAAGAAGGACGGCTCTCACTACGTCATCAACGGCACCAAGATGTGGATCTCAAACAGTGACGTGGCTGGCGTTTTTCTGGTCTTTGCCAATGCTAAGCCAGAGGATGTAAGAAAATGCAAATTTATTATAATATCAATTTTGTATAACCTTAATTTTCAAATCTTTATTAGAGCTACCGCGGCATTACCACCTTCATTGTTGACCGCGACACTCCCGGCCTGATTGTAAACAAGCCCGAGGACAAGCTGGGCATTCGCGCCTCTGGCACCTGCATGCTCACTTTTGACAATGTACGCGTGCCCGAAGAGAACATTTTGGGCACTTTTGGACATGGCTACAAATATGCTGCAGGTTTTCTTAACGAGGGACGCATTGGCATTGCTGCACAGATGATTGGTCTGGCTCAAGGCACCTTTGATGCGACCATACCATATCTGCTAGAGCGCAAACAGTTTGGCGATGCCGTCTTTAACTTCCAGTCCATGCAACATCAGATTGCCACCACTGCAACAGAGATTGAGGCAGCGCGTCTGCTCACTTACAATGCGGCTCGCTTGCAAGAACAGGGAGTTCCTTTCCTAAAGGAGGCGGCTATGGCCAAGTTCTTTGCCTCAGAGGTGGCTCAACGTGCGGCTATTAAGTGTGTTGACTGGATGGGCGGTGTAGGATTTACGCGTGACTTCCCACAAGAGAAATACTATCGTGATGTTAAGATTGGAGCCATCTATGAGGGCACAACTAACATGCAGCTTAGCACCATTGCCAAGTGCATCAAGAAGGAGTACTCGGGTTAAAAATCCTCTCTCCACTTAAAATACCCTAAGCTGAGATATCGTAGCAGATACGTCAAGTGCATTTAATTTATAGCTGTGCGACGGTTTCAAAGCCTTCTCCTAGCTAAGAGCTAACGTAGCATTTATACGCATATTTTATTTTTATTGTATCAAATACAATTTACATATATTTTTAAATTTAACAAATCCCAGAGTTGAACTCTTTTTGTGTGACATCAAGTGTGCTCATCTGTGGTGGTAAAGGCAGCTAGCAGAATGTTGATGACGGTAATAATGAATACACCTGTGACCAAGAGTTCGTTGGTTCTCGTATAACTCCGAATGCGGCAACGTTTCAGGCTACGCTGTGAAGTAGAGAAAATGCATGTTATTGCTCTTTGGGTTGTTGTATATCGGCCGTCTTCATGGGAACTCAAGCTGGCGACATGAATTTATCCTGAACTGGGAACTGTCACATCTGTGTGTTGTATAATAAGTAGCTTCATAATGGAATGATTTTTTTTGTCACGTTTTTTTCTGATCCTTTGTTGCATTTGTCGCCATCGTACAAGTTTACCCACGTGAAAATTTCCTTTCAATAACTTACCCTAAATATTAAAGCCAAACCCACAACTAGCTGCAAGACTAACGATAGTATAACCATCGAAAGACTGTAGTAGTAGGTTGTGGATTCATGATTATAAGTTATGAGAAAACGCAGCTGATTTGCATTGGCCGAAAGCAAAGCAATGTCCATAAGACCTGCAAGTTACAAAGCCATTAATATGACCATATGTTTATACCAAAACTTTCATCAGAAGGAGGGCTTTTTCGGTAACATATGGCAAGGTCTCGCGGCACTAACCTTCAGCTACATTCTTGTTTGCCGCATAGCTATTCCCGCCGGATAATTCACTGGAGCTCTTTTTGCATCTTGTTAGTGTACCTGTATCCGTTTTTGGCTGTTTGACTGCATCGGTAGTATTTCCCTCACCCTTGCAGCATTCACCTGGAGCTGTGCTAGCGTAGCTGCCCGAAGAACTCTGGGAAAGACTTGTGGCTGCATCGTCCACAGCTATAGACACTTCGTTGTACATACTTCTTCAATTAATTAACTCTACCTATGACATTTGTTGTAGCGCAACGCACATTAACTAAACAAATAAGTAGTTTGCAAAATCTATACGATATTTTTGTAAACATTTACTAAAAGTTGCGGTTCCTTCGCCGCCTGTGGTCATGGAACTGATAAATAAAAAAAGAGGGTCTTATTTAGATATGACTGACACTGACCCCACCGCGTTTGGGGAACGCACTTTTGTGGCAAGCCATATAATAAATGGTGTCGGTGTCGGCAAAACAAATATTTAATACACAAATCTATTTGCATACTTTTAGGCTACGCTTTAATGCGTGTGCGTGTTTTATTTATTTTTACTCCAAAGAATTACAGAAATAAAATAAAAGTAATTTAAAGTACCATTAACTCATTTATGCATAATTAAGCAGCTGGGTTCGAAAACAAAAAAGGATGCATCAAAAGGTTTGGTATTAATGAGCTGTAACTTTTAATTTTATCTTCTCAAAGCCGGTTCATGTGTCCTATAGATTAAGTAGAACTTTTTCGTTCATTAATTTTTTAATTATTCTATCAAGTTTGATTTGTTAGCTTGTTTATTATATACTGTGTAAAGGGTTGGTTTATTAATTTTGTAGAAATGTTCGTAACATCGAAAATACTTCAAAGTTTTCTTCAATATGGACAGGAGAAGCATCAGACATGGCCTTCTATCTGTCTGTCTATAGAGAAGAGAGAGTACTAGAAAATCTCACATTGACTTTTGAACCTATGTGCTCATACAGCAAAAGTTTGTTTTTTTTGCTTTCTTCACCAAAAAAAATTTCAAAGCGCTATATTTTCCAAAATTTCAAAGCTACAGCTACAATGCCAAGATTCAATTCCGAGTCGAGGAAGATTTTATATAGGACATAGGTAAATGCAAATATTGAGTAGCCTTAAAGGGTGTTAGATAAGGGGACATTGGCCCAATGCTATTTTTAATGTTTTAAAGCCTCAACAGTAAAAATCTTTTATGCTCACAAAAATATTTCTGAAATATCGTTGAAATGCTTCAAGGCTAAATCTCGTTTATAAAAGAGATCTTACGCAAAACCTTCTAAGAAATTTGCTTGACATTAATTACATTTTAATGCAGAAAAGTTGGGCCAAATCAAAACGAAACAACTTCTTTTTCAGGTCTGTACCAAATTTCTATTCCTCGATAGATTTATAAATTTTTTGAAAGAGATCATCAACGAGACAAATCAAAAAGATATTAATAAGTTTTTTGATACAATTCCAACCAAATTTTTTTCACTTATTCGATTAATTCAAGTTGTACCTATATTGTTCATTAGATATACAAATAGTTTATTTTCTTTTCTTAGCACAAATCGCTTAAAATTAAGTTATTTCGATTTTAAATTAGTTATTTTTTCATAGATGAAGATAAAATATTGCCCGTTGCATAAAAAAAAATGCATTTTTATAGTCACAAAGACAAAATCTTTATACACAATAATTTTTAGTTTACAATTCATAATTTTTTCAAAATGAGGTGTGTTTTGCAGGAGGTCAGAATAAGGAGAAAAGGTTAGTAAAATAAAAGTAAAAGCTGGAAGTTCTTCACATTGTTTAAACGGTACAAATTTGTTTAGGAGACGAGACTGCAATGCATACCATTACGCAATAGTGTATAGATGGCCTAAATAAACAATACGGTTCACGTGCTAGCCTTCAGTTTTTGGCCACGTAGGCAAAAAACTCACACAGAAGCACTTTCCAAAAACACACACATTCAAGACTCCTTTTTTTGCAGCCCCCGTGGCGACTTGAGGAGCTTATCGAAAAACTTTGGCCATTTAAAATGTGCTGTAACCCTCATTTTAGTTCAGCTGCCTGTGAAAGTAACAAATTTATATAAATTTTTTATCAACCTCCTAATGCATCTAGGATCAATTTCAAACCTAAAATTATTTATCCAATTAGTTGCACTTCGACTGAATACTTAATATTATGCCCTGGTAAGCATTTTTTGAAATGTGGTTTTTAAATACTCTTGCTACGGCTTTATTGTAATTATTTTTTTTAGAAGCTGAAAGAATTCGTAGATTTCATGTGCAAAAATTTTTTTAATATTAAGTAGAAGATTAGGCAGCCGTTTAGTTTATAGTTCAGCATATTATGCTCATGAATTTTGAATTTGATTCCTGCATATTTTTAGCATTGATCTTCTCATTACAGACTTTACCTATCACACACATTTCACCGGCTTTTTGTCTTACACTAATTTAACATGCCCCATACTCTCACGGGTGCAGGGCATAAAAACAAACAGCTGACATAAAGGACTCTTGGAACCCTGCACACCTGTCAAACCATTCCACGCCCACCAAGCTATTTTTTATTTGCTAGACCAATTGCGTCAGAGTCTACAGCAAAGCTGTCCCATACAGCCCATCACCTCTTATATGACAGACACAATGCACTATTTGGTGGCTACTGCACCCTACAAAGTACACTCCTCCACCCGTAACTCCCTCCGCCAGTATTCACCGCGGGCTTTTGGAAATAGCCAGCACGTGTCGCATTTGTTTGCCTTTTTTGCCGCTTGCCACTTAAACTCGTCACCATGTATTGTTGTGTCTAGTTGCTCTCCCAACTGGGCTTCTCTCTCTCTCATTCTGTGTGGCAACTCTCTCGCCGCTTCATTCATATGACGTATGCCGCCGCCAGCAATTCGTTGCACGCATGCTCGTTAGCCCTACAACTAACTGGCTTTATGTGTAGTACAGTAAGAGCACAACTTATTCGTATTCCTATTAAATTTATATTAAATAAATAAATAAATATGTAAAAAAGGGAATATTTTTTATAAAATTAACGAATGTAAATGAAAATTTTCATATAAAAAAATATTATATTTCATAAAAAGCAGACCAAAAATTTGTTATTTTGAAAAATGGTCGACAATTACTTTACTTTTTCTGAAAGAAGATTTAAATACCTTTATATGTACACCTAATTCTGTTTTACGCGATGTATAAGTTCCCAGAAAATACGCGTTAAAAAAGATACAGTATCCATACAAAAGTAAGGAATTATTTTTCTGTTTGAAAATCCAACTAAAATAATATCTGTTTATTATATAAAACAATCGTTTTTAGGTTTTTTAAATTTAGGTTTTTTAAATTTACATTTTTTTAAAATTTTATATCTTAAATTTAATGAAATTCCAAGACGTCGTTATTTAGCATGATTTTATGCAAAAACGCAATTATTGTTGTTACATAAAAGGCCAAAGGATTAATAATTCAAAAAAAAAATATATATAATAAAAATTTCTGCTATCAGCTGTTTTTAAACTGTACCAGCAGTGGCGGATTTATCGTACAGGCAACATAGGCAGAATTAAGGGACTGCAAAATTTGAGTCACCTACTACTACTTCCTACTACAACTATATTGTAATAAAGCACTGTTGACAATCACAATCGCATTTAATATATTTTTTCTTGTGAAAAAAGGGCGGCAAGTTATGGATTGCCTAGGGGCGGAAAATATTTAAATCCGCCACTGTGTACAAACATTTATAACAGATGTGTTTTCCTCAAAGTTTAATATGCTACTTTTTACTAATACTTGAGTAGTTTTCAAATCCGCGTTGAATTAAAAAATGAACGAAATTTTGTTTTTTGAATCGCGTTAAATCAAATTCGCGTAAAAACAAAATTAGATGTAATTATATTTCAAGTCGATACAAAATTTTGTTCACGAGATATTGGCAAATAACTGAAAGAAGTGCCCAAAAACAAGTTTTTCTCGAAAAGGTTGCCATTTTTGTATTTCTCGACCTAAAATTACCCTTAAACATTTTTTTTATGAAAGTTAATGTTTCGTGTAAACAGTGTATAGACTGTATTAGATCACACGGACGCCATTCATTGCATGTAGTTTCAAATATTTTCTTGATCAGTAATTCAATTATGCAATTTATTCCAATTTTTTTCTCATGAATATTTAGCAGGTTTTGTCAAAAAAATCGTGAGGTGTTAACATTTACGGAGCCCATTAGTAAATAATAAAATATTCAATATTGTAACGCGGGACACACATATAGGCCTATGCCACATGACACCAACCACATCCTCTGACCAGCTTAGTATTTATATACTGTACAGTGTGTGATAAGCTATAAAGCGTTAGACTTAAATATTCAAGGTGTACGAATAAATAGTGTGCTCACTGTATTTCTGGCCAGACGTTTTGTCTCTTATCGACACGCCAACAAACAACAAACAGAAAAGTCGGCTCAGTCCGAGTTCCGTTTAGTTAGGTTCAGTTCAGTTTTGTCGCTCGACGCATTTGGTGCAACCTTTTTAATTTGGTCGGAGTCTAACCCAACTTGCGACGAGGTCTGCCGCGTCTTAACGATTTCTTTCATTGATTATTTCTTGACTATTATTTATGGGTTTCCTAGTATAATTTTGTGTTTACCTACTTATCCCCTTAAAGTAGTGTGTAAAAATAACAGTTTAAAAATAAAAACGTAAAACAAATGCCTTAAAAGTTAACGAAAACTTTACGGGTAAGTTTATATGTCTGCACGTGTTCCTTGCAACCATTGTTATCTGTAGTTGTGTGCGTGGGCAATCCTGTCGGCGAAAAATCAATGCCCTGTAATGTAATGTGACACCGTCGCCTCGTCCCGGCCATTAAAAACTGCCTTGACCTCACACACCGCAAACACATGACTGCGTTCTTTTTTTTTTTGTGTGCCAAACTGCTGTTGTTTAGGCCAACTCAATAAGCCAATTCGGAATCAATATGTTTGTGTAAGTAAGGACATTGCATAATTGAAGATAAACGAATCAGACGTTGCTCTACTACCAAAAAAATAACTTCAGGCTCTTAGTCGCTTAGCTATACCAAGCACCAACTGCGGCCGGCTTGGAAAGCCAAGAAGCCCCCGTGGGTGCGACCCTGTCAAAAATGCATACCCTACAACAACTTGGACTGGCTGGCTGTCTACCCTACTTCTTCTTACTAATCTTGTTATGGTCTGGGGTCCAAAGTTTCTGTGCAAGCTGATAAAATGCTGCTGTGAAAGTAAAATTGCTTTGTTTTTTATTTTGTTTTTGTGTTTTTGCCTTGTTCTTAAAAATTATCAACATTTACGATGCACTGCAATTTTATAATGTTGGTTAAGTAGATTTTATAAGAGAATTTGTGACAAAGAGGTCGTTTTTGCAACAAAAGGTTTGACTTAAGTAGCAAAAAAAAAAGAGAACAGCAAGGGGTGAATAACTTTTAAAGCATTAGACGGAAATCTGATATCTGTAAAAATATAAAAGACTAAACAAGTAGTCAGTTTATAAATAATCAATAAATATGCAGTGCGGTAATACGATTTTGTAAAAAGAGAGTTGGAACACAGAAGTCGTTGGATTCTTACATAAGTTTCGAGTTCTACAGTCGCGAAGCTCAATTTACATTCAAACTATTTCAGTTGTGTGTTCACTGGCTAACAATATCATATTAATAATAATCCCTAGAATTACTTATGATACGACAGAGCAATATGTTTCATAAGCCATGAAGAAATTTTAAATTACCGGCACAATTTGGTTTGATTTTAAAGGCTAATACGCAGCAGTGTGAAACCGATAGAAAGAAAAGAAAACTTCATATAAAAAAAAAAAATGCTAAGAATTTTGAGGGTATTAAATCAAGCAAATATTTTCTTTTAAGTTTATGAAAATTTTGACTCTCGAATTACTTAATATATTATCCAGGTAACAAAAAAAGTCGAGAAGTCTAGCCGTATGCACGTTTATATCTCAAAAATGGTTAAAGCTACATAAACCAAACCATAAGCAAATAATTATTTGTTTTTATGCAGATAAGCAGGTTGGGCTTTTGGTTAGAAACCCAAGCACTGTTAAAAATAGATTTTTTTAAGCCAATCGGTCAAAAATACATTTTGATTAGTTTTATTTTTATTACTTTTTTTTCTTGAATATTTATTTTGTTGGCAATCAACCTATAATTCTAAGGGTTATGATCCAACACTTATAAAAAAAAATTAAATCACTACACAATATAACTTATTGTGTGGAATGCCTTAGATTACTCTATATATACAATATTTTTAAAAATCAAGTAGTTGTAGTAGGCGTAGGCGTTTCTGAGATCATTTAGGTGAAGTCGTTTCAGGCGCCTTCTTGGTCTATGACCATCCAGGGCACATGCAAGTGAATTTGGATGGTTCCTTAAGCGATAACGTAACGGTCGCTAAGTTTATTTAACACGTCATCCGAATGCGGAATACCTAGATCCTTGTGAAGGTTGCTATTTCGGATATGCCACAGGGCATCAACAATTTTGCGCAAGGTTTTGTTTTGAAAAGTTTAATTTTTTTTTATATTTAACTTGGCAGCTGCTCCCCAGACTTATTAAACTATTATAGAGAATACTTTTATTTTCCAAGGATTGCTTGCTATTTCTAACTAGTCGCCGCTCCATTTTGCCAATTTTGGCTTTACACCTTGCTGTTATTAATTTCATGTGCTCTCTCCAATACGGGTGCGATGTTTTAATTGAAATTAACTCTCCAAAAGTGAGCGCAGAACTTGGGTCTTTCCTTATTACATTAAGATAATTTGGCCTTTTTCCCAATTTGATTAAAATCGCGTTTTTATGCATTCAGTCTTATAATTTTTTGCTTTGGAAATAGTTTGATGTGTTGAATATACTGTATATAGTAATTATAATGTGTTTTGAGACTGTTCCCATTTTTCAAGCCATTTTAAAAGGCATGTCCTTAAATAGAAAGTGAAGTAGTTAGTGAAGGAAGCCCTTGTCACCATAAATATATTTGCTACCTAAAGTGCCACAAAGAGTATTAAATCCTCACCTTCGTTTATTACGTGTTTCAATATGTACATTATTGTTTGATTGATTTGTTGATTAGCAATTCAAAACAACAAGCTGAAGCCATCAAGAAGATATACTGCGATTACACTAGCTTACAAAAAAATGTATCCCCTACATATTTTGCTCGTTTGCGTAGTAAAATGGAACGCCAAAAGAAGTCCAAACATGTTTTCATGGAACGGATTTCGAGATTTTTCGAAAAAAGAAGAAAATAATTGAAATGATCAAATTTGGTTTAGTTAAAAAACTATCTAGCACAAAATTTGGTTCAAATATCTTCATAAACAAAATGGCGTACGTAAAGTCGGATGCGGACGACTTTGGGATACACTGTACCACCAGCTTGGAATAAAATCCAGTTCCTTCATAAAAAACCAAAAACAGCAATTTTTTAAGCAAACAATTTTTTTTTTGACCGATCGTTCCTATGGGAGCTATATAGTCAACCAATTTCCTTACCTTATAAAAGATCTGAATGCCAAATTTAATTCCAATATCTTCACAGACAAACGAAACACAACAAATTTTGTTCAAAAATTTTCGAGGTTGTCTGAAACAACCCTGTAGGAGTTATAAAAATTAACCCCGATATCAAAAAAATAAAATAAACTTGTCTCCTATGGAATAATTTGGAACCAATGTAAAAGTTTGGTTGCTCTAGTTTTTACCATATCTGAGATCTAGGCGTTAAAACGGACAGACGGACATGTGCGTATCGACTTCTCTAGTCCCCCTGATCATATTTAGGTAACTTTGGGGTGTCTCCGACGACTCCTCCTATATGTTACATACATTTTCAGCTTGCACAAACTAAATATACCATTTGTACCATATGGTACAGGGTATAAAACCAAAACAACGAATTTTGCATCAAACACGTTATTTTGGCCGATCGGTCCTATGGGCGCTATATGAAATAGTCACCCGATTTTTATCAAATTTAATACAGTAACTCTTAAAAATTTTTCAAACACCAAATTTAGTTACGAAATCTGTATAAACAATAGAGTTGGCTATCCAACACTTTAAGTTTTGTGAAAAATTGGCTTTTTTATTTTTAAAAAAAATCTTGTAATTTCCAAAATTTTACTGCGATTTGATAAACAACTCATTTTTGTCATAATCGATCAAACTTTACGAGCTATGAAAAAAACTGTATGAAAAAAGGTTTTGAAAATGATTGAATTTACGTTTAAAATTTATTTATTATTTTTATTCGAAAATGTAGCTAAAAATTCGGAAACATTCCAGCGTCCAAGCCGTAAATTTGACAAAAATTTGTTTAAAGCAAATTTGACAAAAATTTGTTTCAAGCAAATTTGATGTGTAATTCAATTATCTACAGTTTAGTGAAAAGTAATTTAAATCAGTTTAGTTCAACCAGACATATTAGGTTTTAAGTAAGTAGACCTTTTTCGAATTTAGGAAAATTGATTTTTGGAATTCATTTTCAGTTTTAGCGTGCTATTTGACTATGGGAAATTGTTGAGGCTACCCAAAAACTGTAAAATTTGTAAACTAGTGTTATCGTTTTCCAAGCATTGAAAATCGAATGCAAATTGGCATATTTAAATGCCTTAAAGGGTATCTAAGCGTCATCTTGGTAATTTGACAATTGCAATATGTGCATAAAGAATGACTGATAAGTTTGTGCGGCGATTCAAAACAGAGAGATAAAGCCATAAATGTTTCTCAACTGCGATTGCCGTTCTACAACATTTATACATAAACATACTTGTGCTATATATAGTATATACATATGTACTAGTTAGTATTTATAAGATAAGTTGTAGTTGTGGGTTGCAAAGTATTTTTTGCGATCAGTTTGCAAACTGAAGCAACAAAGACCAGTTCTATTTGTCATGGAAATACCCACCCGGTTAGTGTTTGAAGCAAGAAAAGCAGCTGCAGCTCATGACTTGTGTACTTATGGGAAAATCTGCTCATTAGTCGTTGATAATTTACATATGTTTTTAAAATAACTATTACTAAAATATTTGTCGAATATGCCAAGTTGTTTGGTTGTATAATTCGTTGACCCAACCCCATATAGCGATCAAGTAATTAATTGACCCAATATCAATTCTCGATTATTATAATTATTGGCTGACAATAATAATTCCGACAGAATTATCATAGCATACCAATAATAGCCATCTGCTTTGTAATTAGAAAAATGTGGCATATTGTTTATTTTCTTATTATACCCATTATATACCTAGGTGCTAGCTACCCTTCCTGCAGTTAATTGTGTTTGTAGGCGAAGTATTTAGTACATCAAATAATGAGCTAGAATAGAAGTGAAAATTCGTTGGACTCCTGTTGTTTTCCTGAAAATCGTGTACTGGGCACTATGACTAAAAAATCCAGATTACTTTTATGCGGCTAATTTCTTCTCGCAACTTTATTTTTAATTATGATCATCTTTACAACTAATGCAAGTTTTACATTTAATCAGGTTTCATCATCTTCGTTTAGATCTACAACGCGGTGTGGGTTTTGGTTTTCTCTAAAATCTTGCTCCATTTGTCCCAAACTTGTGCAAGATATGTAAAATTTCTTATACCGATTGTTCTAATATTATATGTTATGCAATCGCATAGTCTTTCTCGCAGTCGTCCTTTTTTTCGGTCCAAACAAAATTTTGAAATATTTACAAATGGCCTCTTCTTCAACTTCAAGTTTTGTTAAAGTCGACTACATACATATATATTCACATTTTTCAAGAGTATTCAACTATCAGTGTGACCAAAGTTTGCCTTTTTCTATGTTTTTGTTTTGCTTGATTAAACACCTTTAAAAGTTTGTTGACTTACAACAAATTTTTTGAATTACAGAAGCGTGTGGATATTCCCAGGGTTCATTAAACACACATTCCTATAAATATGATATAAAATGACAAAATAATTATATATTAATGTTCTTTCCTTGCAGGCAATATTTTATAGGCAATCACTGTAAAAAATAAAAGTAAAAGTTTCAGTCACTCAGGTAGCTTAAAGTAACTAACTAAACCATGACGCCAGAGAAATCGGTCGTAGCCTACGTCAATCATCTAATTGTGAGCAACTTTTCATATTTCTGTAAGTCGAAGAAAATCTAAAGCAAGAATATCGTGGCTAAAAATAATACATCAATTATTTTTTGTTCTAGGGGATGAAATCGATGGCTATCTTAGCTATTTCGGCGGCACGGTTGGCACACTAACCTTGACCAGCCTGGCCGCCACTGTGGCGTACTATTTCGCAACGCGACCAATTCCGCAAAAACCATTAGTGCCTCTGAATAATCAATCACCATTGCTGGAAGTAAGTACAATACATTAGAAATATATAAATGTGCGTCTAAGTCTGCATATTCTAAAGAAAAGGTACAATTTCCAAGTTTCTTTTGTATATATAATACACTATTTGTATAGATCTGTTCTTCATAATTGGCATGGGGGGATATAATTTCGATGTTGGATTTGATTCTTTTATGGTTTTATTATCACATTTTCTATTTTTTCTTATATAAGGTGTTTTCTTGTTAGCTTGTCCGATTTATCAGCTTGTAAACTGTCACTTGTTTTGACGTTTCTATTCAGTAAGGTTTGGCAAGTCAGCGGTCACAATATTACGATTTGGCAAAATTTAAAAATCAGTTTATTATTGATCATTTTGGCAAATATGAAGAACAATTTTCTTGACACCTATGCAGCCAGCAATATTGACTTTTTAGTGCAGATTATCTGCGTCATGGGTTAATTTCTCTTTCGAAATAGGCTATAGTGTTTGGTACACGTTTCTCGACATATGCTGTATTTAAAAAAATCAATTAGCTGAACGTCAACAAAGTGTGATTTTAACTGGGCGGGTCTACGTGCCATACATCACCGAAGCCATCGAATTTTTGAAACGTCATTTTAGTGAAAAAGCGATTTTTACAAAATGGATCTCTTTGTTGGCCTTTATGATCGTGTGATTTGATGCTAATTTCCTACGGCTACGTTAAGTCTATGAATTATGTTGCCTTTTATAAACGAACTTCCAAAGTTCTGTAGTTTTATATTCTAGTCCTCGTAATCGTCTACCGTACATCATTATACCCTGTACCTTATGGTAAAAAGGGTATATTAAGTTTGTGCAAGCCAAAAATGTATGTAACATATAGAAGGAGTCGTTGGAGACATCCCAAAGTTACCTTAAATATGATTAGGGTGACTAGAGAAGTCCATATACCCATGCCCGTCTGTCCGTTTGAACGCCTAGTTCTCGGAGATGGTAAGAGCTAGAGTAACATAACTTTTACATTAGATCCCATATTAATCCATAGGAGACAAGTTTATTATATTGCACCAAATTGTATTGATATCGAGGATAAACTATATAGCTCCCATATGGGTGTTTGAGACGACCTCGACAAAAAAAGCGTTTTAGATGACTATAATTCGTTTGTTTATAAAGATATTCGTAACCAAATTTGGTATTCGATAAGTTTTTTATAGATATCCCAATCACTGTATCAAAATTTGATCGAAATCAGTTGACTATATCATATAGCTTCCATAGGACCGATCGGCCAAAATAACTTTTTTAAAGAAAAATTCGATTCTGATTTCGGTTTTTTAATAAAGATATCGTAGCCAGATTTGGCGTTTGGAAATTTTATTAGACCACTTAAGCAATGTGCCAAATTTGAACAAAATCGGTTGACTATATCATATAGTCGTCCGCATAGGTCCGATCTTCTCAAAAAATCGATTTTTGAACAAATACTTTGTTAGTGTTTCGTTTGCTTGCTAAGATATTGCGACCATTATTTCAGACGATTCGTTGAGTATTTTATAGTTCCTAAGCACTGTAGCCAAATTTAATCCAAATCAGTTTGACTAGATCATATAGCATCCCATAGGACCAATCGGTCACAAAATACAGCGATTTATTTATTCAAAATTCGATGTGTTTTGTATTGTTTGTAAAGATTATTTGAAATTGAAATTTTGCCCAGCCTATTCAGATCTTCTTTAGAGGTATTTATAGACACATAGCTGTCAAATTTTATTTGACATCAACTGTAAGTTGTAAAACTATAAACAATCATATAACTGCGATCCTGCATAGGACCTGATCGGTCAAAACAATACTTTGAAGTTGCTTAAAGGAATTCAAAAGATTCTGTTATTTGGTGTATCTTGTGAAGAAATCGAGACTAATTACTATACAAGCTAGTGGCTAAGCTGGGTATCCTAATATGTCGTCCGCAGCCTGACTTTGAGACGTCCTGGTAAGCCAAGAATTTTTTAAAATGACTTCTTTTGCAGCAAGAAGCTGCTAAAATTTCTCGCAGCCTGTTATTTCTCGCTGTGTGGCTTTTTGGGACAAAATCTCGCATGCGAGAATATAAAGAAAAATTTTGCTTTGGCTGTTCGCTTTCGTCTGGCACCCAAAAATACAAAATGTCAATAGTTCGAACATCAATCGCCACCGTAAGGTCATAGGGTTTTTTTTTTTATTTTTTTGAATAGGTTACTATAAAAGCGCTATTGCAGCCTGATTCACTCGAGCGTTATGTCAAGAAATCAATTTAAAGTATAGGATATAAATTTCAAGTTGAGAAAAAAATTTGGATGTGGATTTGTTCATTAGAGCCAGCTACTGCGGGGGAATGGGGGAAGAAATTGACATGATTGAACAAACTTCATCTTCTTAGGAAATATGTGCATCAGGTGGTAAAGTTTCGTATCTCTAGCTTTTATAGTCTCCGAGATCTATGTGCTCATTCAAGTCTGCCACGCCTCCTTCTGCCTATCTAGTATACCCTTTGTACCTAATAGGAACATGGTATAAAAACCCACATCACACACCCAAGAACTGGGGAATTAAAGTATCCCACATCGCAATTTTTTCATCGTCCCAAACCATCAGTATATTAACGACATACTCGTACATATATACAAAAATTATATGGGCTATGAAACAAATACAATCCCATCCAGATCGATTTAAAAAAAATTTAATAACTCAAAATTTGTTTTTAACGTGCAAGTATTGGGAGCAACGAACTATGGCAGACACCAATTATACTAATACAGTATAATTATAGTGTATAAAAAAATGTAAGAAAAATGTTTTATAATAGATTAAACTTTCTAGTGCTTTTATGCAACTTTTTTTAAAAAAACATGTGACAAGTGTTACATGTATCGCAACAATTAATTATGACACACCAAAAATTTTGCAAAAATTCCAAGTTCGATTCTAGTTGTTTCATGTATTATTGTTGTTTTTTTTAATTCTGATTTGCTCACCTGCAACTTTTCATTACATCATCGATGTATCTTGAGGAAAAACAGGCGGCAGTCAGCCAAGAAAACAATCCCATCCCATATAGTCTTTTGATGTGCCAGTCGCACATGTCTCTCGTTCTCGTTGTCGTCACATGATGTTTTCGTTTGATTTCGTTTTGCTCGTTTTAGTATTGTAGTATTCTGGTACAGTGTTTTCTTGGTGACGTAGAAGCTACAGTGGTGCAAGACATATTTGAAAGCAAGTTTCTCACGCTCTAATTGATTGCCGCTTGCCGTCTGCCAAGTTTGTGCAAGATTCTATAAATTTATCAAATTCCCTGCATTTGCTGCCATAAATCTTGACATGGCTCAATTGATTCTCAACTTTTGTTTGTATTTAAATTAGTCAGCTCAATTGTTGATAAATGCAAATTATTCATTATTGATATGAGATAATTTTGCTAAGCTTCGAGTAAGTGTAGTTATTTTTTTTTAATTAAGTGAGGTCAGAAAAGCTTTGTTCAGCACTTTTCGGTTCACATGTGAGTTGCTGCGAAAATCTTATGTAAGGATGTTTGCTTGAAATAAATTAAATTTGAATGAAAAATCTATCTAGGAGTACCAAAGGTTGTGGTAGTTGCAGGGGCGTAGCGAAGTGGTGGTGTGGGGGGTGTGACACCCTTCCAAACATCCATCAGTTGGCAAATCTCGGGTATTTTCGAGAAATAAAAATTCAGAATCGGTTATTTGTCGGTAATTTGTTGAATCGAGTCGGCATTTTGAGGCTCATCACCCCCCCACATTTAACGCTCTCGCTGCGCCACTGTGTAGTTGGCATATTACCCTGTAATAATTTCGTCAAAGATTTTATTTTGCGATCTATTTTTATTATCCAAATAATATATAAATTAAAATTCAGCCGTTTTAGAGTTTATTTCATACTTTTATATAAGATATCCCATTTCCTTGATTTATTATATCAAAGAAAACTCTGTTTTCTGTTTTTAGAGAAAATAATTTGACTCTCCGACCATTAGAACAGAACACCTTTCATTTTTTTGTTATGAAATATTTGCGTCTGGGAATGCACAAGTAAATGCGATTTTGTTTGTAAAATGCAGCGAATTATTGTTTTGAAATTCTTCAAAAATATATCTTGCATTTTGTAACGCACTTTTAATTGTTTATTTTTATAAATAAACAAATATGGTGAAGAACAGTTTTCGTTGGCACACATTTGACATTTGGAACAAACAAGACAACGCCTACAGACAAACACAAAATTTAATCAATAATATTAAATATTTAAAAAGAAAAAACGCACAGCAAAAGCAAAATAATTGTAATTTAATTTCCTTAGCGACAGCTAAACAACAAACTTAATTGATTTTATTTGTGTATTTACCTAACAGGTTTTAAAAATATCGTTGACAAATGATAAAGAAATATTTGCATTATGAGATTACAATAAATCAATATAATCATACAAAATATTTATTCTTATGTCCATAGTAGTTTGTTTATACAAATATATATATAATTTTTCACATCAGATTTCGATCATGTAGATGTATTCCTTATTTGCTGTTGTACTTTTGTCATAATATTTCATTTATGATAGATATCCAAAGATCTCTAAACTTTTTAAGTTCAAAACACTAATAGAATGCCTTAAGAAAATAATATCTCTCATAAAAGCGAATTTGCTAGAGAGTAATTGATCGCATTATAAAATTTATCTTTAATTGGAAAAGTATCGAAATATCGGAAACATTGCATATCTTATTAAAAAAAAAATAATGCAACCTATGACCTAAGCTTAAGAAATGTTTGTAAAGCTAAAATTCTAAGATTTCTAATATGTTGTAGAGAAATGTTAAAAACTGTGCCATAAAAGAAAAGAAAAAAATAGTTATAAAAACGACATTAACATTTGCACATAAAGAAATGTCATAAAAAAATAATAAAAGTGTCAACTGCCTGTCGTCAAGACGCTACACGATATTTTATTTTAAACAGTATGACTAGTGCACAATTATTTTCAACTTTGCAGCATAATAAAATGCTTAAATTTATGCATTTACCATGACGAATAAATGAAAATGGCGGAAAACACTTATGAGAGAGCATACAAAATATGCAGACGACTTTTACACGTTTCTCTTGTCACCATTTTGTAAGCGAATGCAGAAAGTCACCATTTTCTTTTACTGAACAGCTGACGCCGCAGTGTAACTGGTTCATTTATTTGCTTAGCGATCTGGCAACACCAACGCACTTAAGAACGAGGAGAATAAGGAAGTGTCAAGAATTGACAGATCGCTGTCGCCTGCTTGGCGTGAGACAAATGTAAAAATGTTGGCAAATATTTAACTTGACTTTGTAACTATTTAAATTTAATTTAATATTTATAATCAATCAATAATTAGAGGGCAATAGAAACTAGTATCAAATGGGTTCAGCTAAGCTATTTGGAGAACAGAAAATATTTTAATTTAAACATATTGACAATGACAACACTCAAAGTCAAGCCTAGATTGCAAATAAGCAAAATTGAGGTTAAGTCGAGGTCGTCCAGTTGAAATAATTGTAAACAGCAACCTGTTGCGTTTTGAAAAATATGCCAACCGGTCAAATGGGCATCAGAATAGTATTATTGCTAAATAATATAAATTCCCAACTCTTGGCCAACTAACCAACAACAGACGACGTCATATAGCCCACTGCCATAATAGTTGCGCCGCCTGAATGCGATCGCGATCTCGTGCAAATAACATAAAACAGCAGCAACAAGGCAGACAGACAGGCCAAGACAAGACAAGTTGATCAAACAAAAGAATACAACTTGTAGAGGATGATATGAATAAACGTTTAATATGAAAAAATATAAACGAATGAAATTCCTTTCTGGCCACCAAACCTCGCGCCACACAATTTACTCGTCCTCACGCGTTGGCTTATGAGTACCATATGCCCCTCAGAGCCCCCTATTAAACCCCTCGAATCATTGCCCATTTGCCATTTCTCTCTCACCAAAATAAATGCCTGCTGTTGATGTGCTGCTTGTTAAAGAAGATCTGCTGCGGGCCAAAATAATTTTTAGCCACAAAACTTGCTGATCAGTTCGAAATTAAACGTCGGGCCGTGGCGTGCCGTGTTCGCTGTTTCTGTGCAGAAAACCCAAAGAATCCCAAAAATATTTTTTTCGTATAAAACAACAACAGCAGCAACTTAACGTACATATAGAACGCGTAATATTCTCGCTTATAGCGAATGCTAACAAAAAATAAGCCAAAATATATATACTATATAGTATTAAAAGTTGACCATCAGCCACAGCATCACCCAGCACACAAAAACCGCACGAAATATTAATAAAATGTGATTTTTTGAAATAAAAAATGACAAAACCAAAAGCACGAGCTAAGCGTTAATTTGCAACAAATTGACAAATATTCTCAGGTTTTTTAATCATTACGTAAAACTCGGTACAACAGAAAATACGCACACTTGCATATAAACGATTTGTGGCCATTTGCAAAAGTGTCAAAGTGCCGTTATGTACGCAACGAACTCAGCACTGAAGTTCAAGTTCAAATATATATTAGATCGAACCTAAAAATGAACTTAAGGTCTGCTCTCTCTCTTAGCTTGTTTTTCTTTCGTATCAAAATAGAAAAATTCTATTCTAATAAAAATAACAACAGCCGAAACATACGTACATAAAAAAAAAATCAACATAAATTATAGCGTGGCGTTGAAATTATTTGGCTTTTTAATACATTTTGATATATGAATGAATAAAATAAAACGACCAGAGCACCTTGAGTATTTCGAGAGTTTTGGGGGACTATGACCAGTAATACTTAACCAATGTTTGGAATAAAAATTATTGTACACTTCTGTCATTATATGCTTGAATAATTGCTTTGAGTAATGGGCGTGGTCGAAATTAGACAAATGCCTGACAGCACATATTAGCCATGTGTTAGCTCACTGAAAACTATATCCGGATCAGCTATTATGCATATAGCTTTAATATTTCATTCGAAGTTTAGTTTTTTTATTATTAAGAATAGGCGGTAAACTTTTTTTTTATTATTAAACGTAATATTGAGTCCTCAACGGCTTGATTTGAAATTTTTGAAAGAAATTTTCTACTCGAATCGGCTTTAGAACCCCGAAAAATCTGATCTGATAAAGCTTCATCAATAATAATTCGAGAACGACTATTGGATACCCTGTATCACGCTATACCCATCAAATCTGGTATATTTTTATTAACTCCAAAAGATATTAACCATGTTACAATATTTTTAGAGTCAAACAAAAAAAGTCGAACACTTGTTTCGAAATTTTTGTGCACCTAGTGAACCTTGAAAATAAAGTGTTTGGGTGTTCTTTTGAATGGATAATCACGAAAATGGTATTAATTTTTTTACTTTAAAACAGATTTCGATATTCTTTCTAAAAATATGTTTTTGGCCAATGCTTTCAATTATTCGGGAATATCTCGTGAGCACTATTTTTACAGACATGAAATATTTTTAGAACGAAAAGTATTGATGTGAAGTATGACAATGAGCCAAAATTATTGAAATTACAAGCAACTAAAGTCGTAAATTTTTAAAAATAAAAAAATGATAATTTGATTTTTATTTACAATAAAATTTGTTTTAATTTTTATTAAACTTTAGAAAATTTTTTTAATTTGGTTTCTATAAAATACAAAGCAGTTTATATTTCAAATATTTGTGCTTTAAAGCGGAACTAATCACATAGAATCAAATATTTTTCCTACATTGCAAAACAAATCTTCTTTATTTTTTAATTTCTAACCTAACTTGATAACTTTTGTTCCTGCAAAATTGTAATTTTTACATTTCTTAAATACACTTCTTAGTATCCTAGATTCCAAATTTTATTATTTGAATATTAAAATTTAATTTATAATTTTTGGCTTGATAAGGATACACGAAAGGAATTGTGTTCCTAATGGGGATCCCATCGACGCAACTTAGTTTTTCAATCAACTGCAGTTCAATATGATATCACTATTTAGACGTTACTCATTGGATATGCTTTTCCTATACCAAAACAAAAGTCAGATCATTACATTTCGTTGTACTCTGTTATGATTAAGCATATGGAATCTATTTAGGCAAGCTGCAAATTTAATAAGGCCTTGACTTACGAAATTGCTTTGTTTTTAAAATACTCATATCAATCCTTAAGCTTTCCAATCAATCAATCAATTTCATAGCGGCATACTTAAAAGCTCTGTTTTATTTTCATACAATTTCGAAATCCAGAACACCATTTAGTATATTTTTTACTACGTTCATTCATTGCGGACTTTAACTCTTTGTTTGGTTATAATCAATTATCCGCCAGCTGCAACTTATCCAAAAATGCGTAAAAATGTTTTACTATGACTCATTCCTCATATAATCTACATATTTTATATGTGTTTTTGTGCCGCCTATACTATGTACAAATACCTTCTATCTATATACATAATGTATATATGTACATATATGCAAAAAAACATATGTGTTGGCACTTTTCGCACAAATCTAAATCTGCCGCCATTATTTGTAGTGTATTGTGTGGCCAATACGCGTCTTTGCGAAGGGGACGTAGCCGGGGGAGGGAAGATTTAACAGCCTAACATTTAACTATTTATAGACATTTGGGGCGTCAGGCAAAAACGCCTTGTCGATATGTCGCGTCGCGTGTGTCCGACAAAGCGCTCTGCCAACTGACATTATTGAAAAATTATAAACAAAATTGAATTGGCTACACTTGCTCCAACCCACAAAAAGCAAATGTAAGCTGACAGGTTGCCAGGGGCAATCTAAGAGTGGGTAGGATAGGAGGGTTTTTGATGTATTTATACGCTGTATCCATAGTTTCAAGAGTATCATAAATATTGTGCAATTAATGGAAGAGGCAACAAGAGCTGTAGCAAACCGTAAGTTGTTTGTGAGTACCTACATCTAAGAGTCCATAAGACCTTTAGAGTCAAAATGCTACCAACAGATGAAAAATGGAAAAATGTGTACCTTTGTACCTTTATTTCAGTCTCTTGAAGGAGAGATCCATAAAAAAACGTTAGACATACAATTTTTCAACTTGATCACTTTCTTTCTCCTGTGCCGCTTCAGTTGACGCAGAGCAGCTCTAAGATTAGGTTGCCGTTACTGTCAATATTGCGGCAAATCTGTGGGAGTCGGTTGACAAAATAAAAAAGAAATATAATGAAACCGCAATGTAACACTATTGGCCCTATGCTCCACCCGGAGTTAGAGGAACTTATATATAATACATTAATGTAACACTGGAACTTCCACCGCTACCAAGTCGAGCAAAAGCCTTCATATTCGGTAATTAGACTCATTTGAGCCTTATTTATAAAAAAGCGTTGACTCTTATATTTGAACCCACCTAAAAACTTCAACAAATTATTATTTTGTATACCCTGTACCGTATGGTATAAAGGATATATTAAGTTTGTGAAACGTCAGAGTTCCCCAAGTTACCTAAAGAATGATCAGGTTGAAGAGAAGTAGACATCAGAGTTGGTTAGAGCTAGAGCAACCAAAATTTCAGATAAGAACCGGTATTACCCTACGGAAGACAAGTTAATTTCGTGGTTCTGTTAAACAGCTCCCATAGGGGTGTTTTATAGGAGCTCGAAAAAAAACAAAAAGTTTTAGATAAACAATTTGATTGTTTTTATTAATATCGTAACCATCCTACCATACTGTATCCAAATTAATCGAAATCGGTTGACTATGTCATATAGCTCCCATAAAGCCGATCGGTCGAATAAACGTATTTTGAATAAAATTTGTTTTGTTTCGTTTGTTTATAAAGATATCGTAAGCAAGTTCGGCAGTACTGTTCCAAAGATAAACATTTTTGTTGTTGTTTGTTTATAAAATATATAATACCACATTTGGCAAAGAAGATACTTCTTTCTTTAGGAGTTCGTAAGCAATATATCCGAATTAATTGCAATGTGGGGTAAAGGGTATCCCAAAGTTGTGCATCTATTGTTTTGAATTACTGAGTGCAGAGTACTCCATTGTCGTCTAGCAACCCAAAAGATTCACATCTTTTATTATGATTATGCTTTGCTTTGATGCGGCCAAAAAGGGCAGCCGACTATGTAAATGGACACTAAATTTAGATGAAATAATTTGTACCTGTTGTTTTACTGGGGCACCTTCATTCATGCAATAATAATTAGTAATAAAATGCGCAGTGCGTAAAAATATAAAAATTTAAATTGAAATGAATATTATATGAGTGTGTACATAACAGTATATTATATAGTATATGCAAAAATTATGAATATAAACGCTGCGTGACGTCAAGTGTTGTTAGTGGCTGTGGCAAATGCTCATAAAAATTCATATAATTGTTGAAAAGTGAAAATTTCATAATAAGCTAATTGAAGGCATTTGGAAAATGTGCATATTTAAAGCGGCAACCTCCAAATAGTTATAAATACCATATGCTATATATATGCAATAAAAGTTAAAAAGTCTTACAAGTGCCATACATAAAAGAAAGAAAAACCTAAATAGCTATAACAAGATGTCTTGTTGCGGACAAATCACCACCATACGTGTGCCCATTGAAATGAGCAGTCAGAGCGATACGCTCAAGGTAAAAAAAAAGAACTAAGTACTCAGTTAAAAAAAAAAAAACAGTATCTAACCCGGCTTTGAGTATTTTTGCGCAAAACTAATATATTATTTTTGCTTTTTTTTATTTTATTTAAATTTGTGTTCTTTGCCAACTTATAGCTTAAATACGATCCACGACAAGATATCAATCACAGGGTAGGCGTATAAAGCTCATTACATTTGGTTGCCCCTTGGGGTATGCAGCACATTTTTGTATATTTATTCGTGCGTCATTTTTGCACTTCCCCGCACTTGTCTTACCCACTACAACTACTACTACAGTAAAACATAAACAAAACTGTTGACTAGTATAATTTTTTGCACAATATTTTGAAATACATTAGCCATAGCGATCTATTTTCATATTTGGCTCATACATCAGCACACAATTTGTTTTTCTACCAATTAAGTATTTCTTGCGGCTGTTAGCCATAAAGGAAGTGTATGCTCTTGCAGTTTGGGGGGCACTTTCGTATGCCAGGGATGGATTTATACAAAAATACACACACATTTCATTCACAGTTTTAATTCTGACTGAGTAAGTGTTTCTGTCTGGATACGAAGCATATACATTTTTCACTAAATTGATTGATTCAATGTATACATTAAGTGATTTGAGTGATAGTTTTATGACTTTTGAATTAAAATAAACCGTATATCATGCATTTGGATTTGGGATTTCGTCAGTAAAGGCCGCTTATTATAGGCAAAAATATACTCGTATTTATATCCTAAAAAACCCATTAAATCAGCCCGTGCTGGCAATTACAATTGGCATATGAGTCTTTTGAACGTTTTTGGCTTATATGTTTATCAATCAGTGAATAAGCTTTTCCATATGGCTTCATTGTATGTTTTAGCTATCGTAAGGAATTTATTTTTGTAGCTTATTGGATCTTAAGCTGCGGGGTATATCAAGATTGCATGTGACATAAAGAAAGAAGACGCTGGAGACACCCTAAAGTTGCCGCCAATATGGTCAAAACGTCAAACGAAATTGACATGTCCATACGAATGTCTGTATAAACGCCTGGACCAGAGAGTACGAAATAGATAGAACAGATAGATATATTTCGTATTCTCTGCCTAGACCTTGAAAAGAAGAAGAACATGGATAACTAAACATAAGATTGGGATTCCTAATAAATGCAGGCAAATGATAATAAAGTTTGTGGCCAACTTTATTATTCGAGGTTCTTTTTTTAAAATATGAATTTTGAGGTTTTTAACATCGGATTACTTAATTATTGCAAACTAATTTATGTGCCTTCAAGGCAGATAGAATTGTGACACATCAAAAGTTCCTTTTCAAAAATGCAATAAGAAATAGGAACACCAAATTCAAATAAAGGAGACGTATTCTTTCATGACTATAGAATCATGTCCACGATTCTCAAAACCCATTTTACTAACATCAACACATATCAATTTAAGACATCTCCACTTTTTGTAGACAGAAAACAAAAATATTTCCTTATTGACAATAACTCAAACAAATACTTTATTTAAGAATAGTTGCTTATGACCAAAGCTTTGCTGGAACTGGTATTCCTAATAATGGTTCTGTTTTAAAATAATGAATAAAGTAGGGGCTTTGCAACGCCATCTCACGGTGGTCGGTTACAGTTGAGGTATACCGACCAAACAATTCTTAATTTCTACAGTGCTCATGAGTTTTTGTTAGATGATTGATAGATCTGAGTTTTAACTATCCCTTTGGGGTAAATAATCAAAATAAACTGCGAAAAGCGGTATGACAGCTCATAGTACTCTACATACCAATTATTTGGGCTATACTTCTTTACAAACTTATTTCTGCACATGTTTTTGAGTGTGATTATTTTATATTTTTCCAAAACTGAATAGTTCACAGAAAAGTTTTAAAAAAGAAAAGTCTTTGAAATGACATGATTACAAATAATACAGGAGTAAATCGCGAAATTTTATTGAGCAGAAACGAGCAGCAATACAAAAAAACTGAATGTAAGTAAAGTACTAGACCATAAGACGTACCTTGTGGGACAATTTCATGCTCCTAGCTCTTTTGTTTTTCAAAAAAATTCACAATTAGATTCAATTTAATATGTGCACCGAAAACTTTGAGCAAAAAACGAATTCCAATTGGTGGCTACAAAGGCGAATCATTTCGAATATGATCATTGGTTTTTTTAATGCTTTTTTTTTATGTTTACAATCGTTTAATCTCACAATTTCTATGTCAAATTATTTTGAGAATAATACTACAAAAAAAAAAAAATAATAACATTCTTTAAATACAGACAATCATCGGACATTGTTGACAAGCAGGGCTTTGTCATACAAAAGATAAGACTTGTTTTCTATCTGAAGAATGGAAGTTTTTCAAAAGTAATAAATGTCTATAAAATACTTGTCTTCTTATAAATGATTATTGGGTTCTATATGTTAAAATATGTGTAGCTAAATAAATACACACTCTAACATTCTCAATGGTTTTAAAAATTATTTGTTGAACCTAATTCTATAAATCCTTTGCCTATCAATTCAATTAAGAAGAAAATAAGTCCACTCTTCTCCTTATCGATTGTATTTTTCAATAGTTTTGTAATATTAATATTCTATTAATTCTATTCTATTCTAGTAAAAAATTATTAATTTTCGGTTATAACCTCAAATAGATGAATTAAGAAATTGTTTTATGAACAATTTTGAAACTCAAAAGCTGTTAATAAGATGCCATTATGTTAGTTGAGTGTTGGGAATAGTTTTTTTTGTGATTTAAAATGGATTGATTTAATTTATTTTAGACATATTTCTTTAATTTTCAGTTATTAGTCATTTTATCTCGTTAGAAATATCCTGAGCCATTCTGGTCACGCCTATTAGGGACCTCATTGACTATTTTTAAATATTAAATCCAACATCTTAAAGTTATAAGAAAAAGCGTAAAATTGTTAGACCTCCTCTATGCAGACTCTTATGTAAATAAATAATTACCTGCTTGACCCCTTGGAGGGACATGGGGATCCCTATTAATTGCCTTGCGGGTTAGATTATAAATCCATTTTCGATATGTTGTCTTCTACTTTGCGTAGGATGCGGTCCATCCAGTTCCACTTCCGTCTCTTGATTATTTATGGGCTTATTGTCGGTGACTACATAGAGATCCGCATTTAAATTGATATTTGGCCAGAATATGCTGCATAATTTCCGCTGATATTTGTTGACGAAGAGTTGGAGCAATCTCCTGTATGGCCCAAACAGGTTTCGGAGCCTTAGCGGTTAGTGCTGAGTGATAAGTCGCAGGAACGCCATACTTTGAACAGTTAGTGGAAAGCTGTTACGGCGATTAAAGCTTCCCAGATAGAAGTGTTTTGGTACGTGGGATCATGTTGCTCATTTGGAGACGCATAGTTATTGTTTTTACGAAATTGACATTCAGTTCCCATCGTTCCGGTCTAACCACATAACTTTCTTCTTTTATTATGTATCCGCATATGGATTTTTAAATTCCGATGGGAACTTCGGGAATTATAGCCAAAAATACTCTAATAAGAACCTCTCTAAAAGATCCTTTTAAATCTGAGTTAGTGCAGGATATTTTAAGCGAGTTAAGGACACTTAACTCAAACAGCGAACCATAAACGGTAGGTCGCTCATTTTAAAATTAAGAATATTTCTTTTTTCAAGCTTTCCGACACTGATAGGTCTTAAGCAATGTTGCATGCATAAAGTTCTACTCGATTTTACCTATAACATTTATGGATTTTTCCTTGAGACAAAGCATAGAAATAACAAAACCAATAGGCCCATTCACTGCGTATTTGTCACTATGTCGTATATATTCTAATTAGGCCTTACTCCTTTCCAAACATGATCCTCTTTTTCTCAAGCTCTCAATCACTCATTGCATGTGCATCTCTATCTCTAATCAAAACAGGGTCCAGAACAAATACACGTTTCCAAGTTCTACAAGGAATCAAAGAATGGCAAATTTGTCTCCTACATCACAGAAAATGTGCGCACGCTATATCAAACGTTCCGCGAAGGTGCCTATGCCTCGAACAATGGACCATGCTTGGGCTGGCGTGAAACCCTCACATCACCTTATCAAGTAGGTTACGGCCACATAATTGAAGTTAGATTAATTTTATGATACTATTATTTTTTAACTTCAGTGGATCAACTATGACGAAGCCTTGCTGCGTGCCAAAAACTTTGGCTCCGGCATGTTGGCTCTGGGTGCACGACCCAAACAACTCATAGGCATCTACTCGCAAAATCGACCTGAGTGGATTTTATATGAACAAGGCTGTTATTCCTACTCCCTGGTCGTAGTGCCTCTCTACGATACATTAGGTCCAGATGCTTGTGCTTTTATCATACGTCAAACGGAAATGTCCATTGTCGTAGTGGAAGATGATGGCAAGGCGGCCATGTTGCTCGAGAAAGCACCACGCAGTCTTAAAATCATTGTTTCCATTAAGCCCATACGTCAGACCACACTGGAACGAGCTCGCAGTCGTGGTGTGCAAATATTTTCGTTCATTGATGTGGAGAAACTTGGCGCCAAGGGCAATCATCCTGAAGTGGCGCCCACTGCAGAGGATCTGTGCACAGTGTGCTATACCTCGGGCACTACAGGCAATCCCAAAGGAGTCATGCTGACACATGGTAATGTAGTGGCTGGCGTCTGCGCCGTAATACTGCAAATGGGCGATCATCGCATACGTGCTGGAGATGTCATGGTTTCGTTTCTGCCTTTGGCTCACATGTTCGAGCGTTGCTGTGAGAATGGCATCTATTATGTTGGCGGCTGTGTGGGCTTCTATTCCGGCGACATCAAAGAGCTGACTAATGACTTAAAGATGCTAAAGCCTACTGTTATGCCGGCTGTGCCACGTCTGCTCAATCGTGTCTATGATAAGATACAAAATGAGATATCTCAATCTGGGCTGAAACGTGCTCTTTTCAACATGGCCATGAAAGCTAAAGAGAAAGAAATTGCACGCGGTGTGTTGCGTCGCAATGGCTGCTGGGATAAGCTGGTCTTTAAGAAGGTGCATCAGGCCTTTGGCGGTAATTTGCGACTCATGGTGGTCGGCTCAGCTCCACTGGCGGGCAATGTGCTCACTTTTATGCGTTGTGCCTTGGGCTGTTTGGTTTTGGAAGGCTACGGCCAAACGGAATGTACTGGTGCTATTACGTTAACCGTACAGGGTGACTATGTGCCCAATCATGTGGGTCCACCGGTGTCTTGCAATGCGGTCAAGCTTGTAGATGTACCCGAAATGGAATACTTTGCAAATCAAAACACTGGTGAAGTATGCGTGCGTGGCTCCAATGTGTTCCATGGGTAAGCAACCAAATAACTTGGCTTTGAGCAATTATCCATGTACTCTGTTTCTTACAGCTACTATAAGGATCCTGAGAAAACCGCAGAAGCCATTGATCATGAGGGCTGGCACCATACGGGCGATGTAGGCATGTGGCTACCAAATGGAACGCTGCGTATTATTGATAGACGCAAGCATATTTTTAAGCTGAGCCAGGGCGAGTATATAGTGCCTGAGAAGATTGAAAATATTTATACGCTAAGTCAATATGTCAATCAAGTTTACGTCTATGGAGAGAGCTTAAAGGTAAGTGTTGAGTTGGTTTAGGAAGCTAACCACAGTTGCTATGTGGAATTATAATTAACACCTTTTATTTCAGAGCTGCATCATAGCGGTTGTCGTACCTGATGTCGATGTACTGAAGCAATGGGCCACGGAGAACAATGTACGCGGCACACTCTCCGTCCTGTGCAATAATAAGAATGTCAAGGAACTGATTATGAATGATATGCTCAACTGGGGCAAGCAAAGTGGTTTAAAATCATTCGAACAGGTTAGTTATTGTAAATTTATAGCTGTCTAAAAACTTACAATCTTTGATGCACAATTACAGATCAAGGACGTGTATTTACATCCTGATCCCTTCTCGGTACAAAATGGCCTGCTTACGCCCACCTTTAAGGCAAGGCGGCCGCAATTGAAGAGCTATTTTAAGCCACAATTGGAGGATATGTATAAACATTTGGATTGAAGCAATAACTAATACTACAACAACAACAACAATAAGAACATCAAAAAAACAAGAGCAACGAAGATAAAAAATAGCATTCAAATGGATAACAAATCAATAAAGTACTATACATAAACTAAAACTAAAGACTACATACACAATATTTTAAATATCAAAAAAGAGATTGCAAAATGCAAATATACGTACATACAATATACATATATGATAATGATATTGTAATATTATTATTAACATAAACATATACAAGAAAATAAAAACCAAACTAATTTTGTAGTTCCGTCAATTTTTAGCATGTAAGCAGTGCAATATTATAATATATACAAGATACAGATACAATTCTCACAAACTTTGGCAGCAGCATTTTTTATAATTTAATAAATAGCTAACTAAAAATATAGTATCAGCCACTAACTAATGCAGTTAAAACTGTGGAATTTTTTAAAATTCTTTCTTAAAAACGAGTAGCACGAAAAGCGTAGTCTGAACGAAAACATATTTAAACATATTCAAAAATGGAAATTAAATCAAAGCTTTAATATCTAACGTTGGTTAGACTAAATGAAAAAGGAATTAAATTTCAAAATTATAAATAAAATACTCTATGCTAAATTTAAACAATTTTATGCTGAAGAATTGAATACTTATGTGGACAAATATAAGCAAGCTTCAAATACATATATACACATTATGTATGTATTGTAATAAAAAAATAAATTATAAAAATTTATGCTAATAATAAAGTGCAAAATAAATTGCCGCAATTAAAAATCACTTCTTGGACTGCACTGTCTGCCTTAACCAAAAAATAAAACAAAATAAATTATGATAATACTTATTTCCTAAACCAAAAATCTTTTTAATACACTCTAATCAAGATATGATATAATGATAATAATATTAAAAAAATAAATACATTTTTCTTTACGTAGAATATGCGCAAAATAAATTCAAATTATAATTTAAAATATATTAAATCGAAATAAAATGTTTTCTACTAGGAGAAAAGAAAAGATTATTTTTATTGTTATGAGAAACACAATATAGATAAAAATTTATCTGGTATTTAGGCATGGTGATAACCTAGATCATCTTGATTAACCAGCACCAGATCCATATATTTGAAACTAAATGAAAGAATGAGATCTTAATACCAACTTGATCTGAAGGGGCATTGTGAGACTTAACGTTAGAGCAGTTAATGCGCTCTCATGAGAGGGCAGTTTATGGTGCTTTCACCAGAAATTAAATTACAATAATTAAATTAAAAACAAAACTTCGTTAAGTTTAAATTTTTTGTTTTAATACAACTGAGCGTTTTATCAGTTACAGAATTGATCAATGTGTACATAATAAATTGTTACATTTAATCAGCTTAAGTCAATTTGTTGCGTACTCTTGGAATGCAAAATTTCAGACTTGAGCTTCATTTAATTAAAAGATTTATCATATAATTTATTCCTTCCTTTTGTTTAGGCTTTGCTTAGCTTATTACTACTTCTAGTTCGTATTTAGACTGTAGACAGCAGGCTTAAATTCGCTAAAGACAAAAGTGCAGCAGAAATTAAACTATGGCGTTCACAATTCGCCGTGTTTTGGTTCAGGTGCTGGCGGTTCAGTTGTCACAATCACGGGTTCCTCAACTTCTGCATTATCCTTACTATGACTGCCGCCATGTGCATTTTCATGATCTTCGATGCGTGCTAGAAGAGCCTTTAATTCCGCATCGTAATCTTTCCATTCAGGCACAATGCGCTGAGCTGCGGTTAGTTTAGCTTCCTTGGTCTGTGGATTGTTGCACAAATCAATGACTTTGGCTTCCTTAAAGGAGCTATCACTGCACCAGGTCTGACACCAGAGCCAGCTATCGGGTAGCGATTTAATGGACACTTGATGTATCATATTGTTTGGCAAATCCTGATCCAAATTAGACAAACTATTTGGGTCCTGGCTCAGTGCTTGGTATTGACCGCGTAGGCGATCACCAGCAGCAATTTTGCGGAAGCGCATTAAATCGACCACATATAATGCAGATATATGATAGCGTCTTCCCATCAAATGACTGCGCCAGTAGCCTTGTTTCCAAAAACGGAAACCTTCCATTTCTTTGCGCGAATCACAGAAAGGTGTGTAGGCATAGGGTGCGCCACCCAAGTCCATATCATACAATTCCTTAATGTCCGCTCGAACTATGGCATCAGCATCCACAAAAATTATTTTGCGTACATTTAGAGGAAACAGCACATCGAGAAACAGTATTTTATAACCCCAAATGGTGCGCTGTTTCTCAGTCTGCTGGTGCAGCCAACGCGGCCATTTGTACTGTACCAGCTCGTACTGGAAATTATATTCCTTGGCCATATGAGGTAAAAAGTCTGTAAACTGTGGAGAAAGGTAGTTCTTTAAAAACCAAAACTTCACAGGAGACTTCGTGTGTTTTAGGAGCGATATCATCATAATGCGCAGCAGACGCTCGTATAAATGTCCCGAGGCAACGGAAAAGATATTAATGGTCTCTGCATCGTCATTAGCAGCATTACCTCCGCTGAACGAGCTAGCAATACTATTCCATATACCCTTTTGTGCTTTTTCGCTGTCATCTGAAAGCAACTCTGCATGCTGCATACCTGGTCTTTTGGACACCCTCAGTTTTATCACGTGTGAACGCAACGAGCTTATAACCACTTGTGTAGCATTGCCATGATGTAGAGTATTTGGTCCTTCAGCATGTGAAATATCATAAATATCCGTAGACTTGCCCTCTCGCAAGCGTAATGTCCAAGCGCCAGGATTAGCCTTTAGCTGGAAATAGCCTAAATTCGCCATGACTATGGTGTCCACAAGAGAGGGTTGGGCCTTGGTGCCCAGCACCAATTGCAAGCCACGAGGTGGCGAACCCGTAGCTGCATCAAAGCAATGACCCTCTAAAAGCAAATACTCAAGATCAAATTCACTATGCACTGGTCCACCAATATCACGCAATTTGATATTATCCAAATCGTAGACGGCCCGCACAGCTTCCACTAGCCAGTTCTCTGGAACCTGCAGCTGTTGTGTCAATAAGGGATTGGCGGGCAAGCCACTAAATTTAGCTAGAGGCCCTTCAGCGCGAGCACCGCTTGGCTCAAATTGTACTTCCGGCTCAACCACATAACGATAAAAGTTTTTAACGGGCATGTCACTGTGCTGCGGCACTGGCGTAAGATAGAGCTGAAGCTGGCAATTAAGTGTTTGACGCAGCAGGTTTAGTATTGGCGTTAGTTTTTGTGCAGCACGTGAAGCAGGATCCAACACGCCCACAATATCAAAATGTGGCAAGTCCGATTGCTTTGGCGGCAGCACAACAACCGAGTGATCGGATTTTAAGTCCGTGGGTAGTTTGAAACGTGTTTTGGTCTGACGTGGCAACAGGCTTGAATAGAGTTTAAGCAACGTATCACTGGTAAATTCTGTTTGCACATCCGTAGCTGAGGTCTTAAGTACTTGACGCACTTTATCGCAATATTGCAAGGAGCTATAACGCTCTAGTAAAGCAAAGTCGGCGCTGTCGAAGGCTTCACCGGCATTAAGTGGTCCATAGAGGCGTCCATTACCGATGATTAAGCGCTGTGACGCGCTTAGGCCCAGAACACGCTGAGAATAAACTCGCATCATTTTCAAATGCAACTCTGTAGATCCCATTACTTCATTAAGTGCTTGTGGCACATTGGGTTTTTTCTGGGGCTTACGCAGCCAGCTAAGCACAGTATCAGTAGCTTCCATGGGCGGCAAAGTCATCATAGCAGCCCAAGCCAAGCGATTCAAATTACTGCTGCTGCTGCTGCCCTCCGTATTTGGTATAAACGCTAGTCGCACGCTCTGTCCAGACTGTACATACTCCAAGGCATTGAGAAGTAGTTCATGACCCTCTTTGGTTTCTAGATCAGCAAACACCCATAGCGTTAGAAACTGCAGCGATGCCTGACCAATGTGTTCAGTAGAGTGCTTGCCACCGAAGTATTTTAAATTACCCATGAGCGTGGCAGTCATATCACGATTAGACAGCTTATTTAGAGCCGCTACATTACCCAGGTGTTTGGAGGGCACGCCATTTATGTCCAAATACTTTGCATCGTCATTGCTGAGAATTCTTTGATTAAGACGCGGCATGACATGCGGTTGATTCATAAGATAATCGATCATCACATCGCTATCAGATAGTTCCCCGCGATAGACAGCCTTTTGCAATGTTGAGGTTTGGCTAATTATTTCTGTAAATATGGCTTCCTCAAAGTCGCTATCGGCAATAACAATATTGCTAGGCATCGGCACGCCATTAAGCAATGCCTGTGGCACTCCGACGTCGGCAAATCCTAATCGTTCAACAAATTCCAATGCTAACTGTCGACCATAGTCATAGTCAGAATCTTCCTCCAGAATTTCAGCGGCCTGCTTGCTGCTTAGCGAACTAAACTCCTTCGTAAGTTGATTGGTAATGTGTTTTGCATTAACAGGTGTTAGCTCATCCACAGCCGCATAAATATCGGTAAGGAAACTTAAGGCAGCTTTCGGGTCCTTCTTTTGGCTTACATAGTTAAAGGCACAGGCAATGGCAATGTAATCAGTTTTGGTTGACTCTTTAGCATTTCGCGAATCAAAAACTAAGCCAAGACGCACTGGTGCCTGATGCAAGACAAAAGATTCCGATAGTTTAATAACACTGCGTGCTTCTAACATCAAAGCATCCACAACCAGCACGAGATTGAAAACATTTTTTCGTATGTTACGCAACATGCCTGGAAAAGTGGGACGCAATAAATCCATAACTGATGACGGCCAGCGTTTGTACTGTGCATCTGTTTCAATGTCATTAATCCACTGTATGGCCGTATCGCGAATATCAATGGCAAACTCGCGTTTGCTAGAACCAGTCAAGTCCAACGCCAACAGAGATGCTGCCAAGCTGCCACGCACATTATTGCTATGCAAACTTTCTAGCACACGAACTTCAGAACGCAACGTTTCCACCAACGAATACAAGTCCATCGTATCCGCATCAAAGAAAAGTCCATTAATAAAAAGTGCGCCATCAGGTGGCGCTAAATTTAAGTTTCGCCCAAAGGCTTCAGTGTTATGTTTTACCTCGGCACGAAGCTGATCAGTTACCTTGTGGGCTAGCAGAGTTCGCGCCAGCATAGGAAAATTGTGAGCGGTATATTGGAGTATTTGCAGAGCCTCATCTCCTTGAATGGCGGCAACAGCGGCGGCTGCTTGTAGGCCCAGATCCTGAAACTCCCATGCCTTAAGCTGAGCTATTTCATCGTTGCCTTGTAGCAAACGTTGACGTAGCTGATCTAAAGCGCTCTTGAGCATAGGGTGTCGCGTTTTCAAGACCTTAAAGTCAAAGCCATGGACATCCGATTCGTTAGATTGATCTTCATCGGCATTGGCATCAGTTTCTGGTTTGGGCGCATCGTCTTGACTCTTATATTCTGTGTTCTTTAGATGCAGCTCCACTCCGTAGCCGGATAATCGAACGGGGCGTTCAGTGCGCTTTGCCAACTGATGACGCAGTATGTAGCGAACTTTGCCACCATTTGCTTCATTTTCTAGAAGCTTGTGAAAAGATCTGAATGCACTGCTGCCCAAATCACTGTACAACACAACTGTGCGAGTATTATTATCACTGCCCGGATAGATGTGATCGAAGCTATAGGTTTCCACTGCAGCATCTAAGCTCTTTGTTTTCGGGAGTTTAAGTTTTTGTTGCAGTTCTGTAAAGCTGCAGGCTAGCTCCTGGCCGACCTGAGCATAAGTGCCAGATTGGCAGGCCCCAGAAGCGCGCAGCTCATCGGCTAACTGAAAATGCGTTTGTATGCGAGGTGTAAGACTATGCATAGCCACAACAAGTTTTAGCAATGGTAGCTGAGGTGCACTTAGATGATGGCGAGCCTGTTGTAAAGCGGCATTGTATTGCTGCGACTCGGTTTCTAAAAAGATACAGAATTAGTACCCAACTTTGGCATAAGGTATTTACGGACCATATTCGTTGAGCGCAGTGTCTATTGACGTTACAGACTTAACGTAATCCCAAAACAAGCCGGCCTGCTCGTCCGCCAAGTATTCGGCAACCTCTAGATACAATGGCGTTTGGGTCCATTTAGCATTGATAAGCGTAGTTATAGGATAACTTTGACTCGTTTGATCAGCCAAACAAACCACAGACGATATCGCCAAGAGCGCAATTAGGCACAAAAGTCTTTCCATTGTTGTTTTTGCTTGTTACGTATTTTGCGCTATGCGCATGACGTACTTGCAAAACTCCTATAAATTTATAGGTATAGTTGAATAAACACTCACAATGCACTTTTAACTATATTCCCACACTTTTATTAGGTTTTCTTGGTCGTTTGTTAATTTAATTTAACAAGAAAAACTGATGTGGCGTTTAGCCGGGCTGGCGGCTCTGCCAACTTGCTGCAAACTGGCTGCTGGACGGCCTTGCCAATATTTTTGACGACCATTCGTGTCAGCTGGTGCAAACACTTTGTTTACAAAATTGGCGCGCTGCAATTTGTTCACAAATATAAGTTGAGTTAAAAAATTTAGTCAATGAAGTGCACGCTCGAGGGCAGCAATGCGCGTGGTAAGTATATTTATTGAGAAGAAACAACAAACGTCACGTTTTTGTTTTCGATTTCAGTCATTGCTAAGGCTATACAATCGCTCTCCAAGGTGGGCAAGGAACTGTTTGTGGAGGCAGATGAGCAGGGTTTGCAAATGCGTGCCATTAATGCCACACACTCGGCAGTAGGAAGCATACGCTTTAAACGAAGCATGTTTGAGACATTCCACTTGCCGAATAACGCAGATTGCTATTGCAAGATTGGGATGAAAGCCTGTTTGGGCGTATTTCGTAATATGCGGCAGGTATGTATTGCATACTGCTGTCGCAATGATTTTCACGTTTGTCAGTCTTAGGTGGAGCATTGTGAGCTTTGCCTAATGGAAGATCAAAGCAAATTCCAAGTAAAACTGCGCTGTAAATTGGAAACGATAAAACAAGCTCTTATATCTATCGTTGATGAGCAGAATATCAACGCAGCTGTGCCGGTTGATCAAAGTGTCAATACGTAGGCTTGGTAGCTATTCTGATTTATACATTTTCATAAGCTTTGTTTACTCACAGTATACAAGGAACCTACAAATTGTTTATGGAGATCTCCAACAGCTTTCCCAGCTCCGAGGAAGAGCTGACGCTAGAGGCCAATGCAGACAGCTTAGTGGCCAAGAACTACATTGAAGGGGCACGCGTCAATGACAGGTTTATGCGTTCACAATTAAAACTCAAGCCCAGCGAGTTTGAAAACTACAATATTACGGAGGATGCTGTTATTACATTTTGTCTGAAAGAGTTTCGGGCTTTTATGCTTTTTGCAGAGTCACTTAATGCGCATATGACTTTAGAATTTGATAATGCTGGCAGCCCATCCTTTTTGAAGATAAAAAAACATAATGAAATAGAATGTTTGCTTATAATGTCTACATTGTGTCCAGAGGATATAAGCTACTCTGAAGAATACTGCCAACGTGAGATTACTGCACAGGATGGGGAGAGTGCGGCTCAAAAACGTAAGAGTAGCGCTCCAGGTCCCATTGAGCATAAACGACGTCTAGCTGAGGACACAACACTAAGTACATCGGACGTAGACACAGCTTTGTTTCAATTCAACAATAAGCGAACAATGCAGCGCTCGGAGGCTGCTTCCGTTGAGCCAGCGCGTTTGTTAGTTGAAGACGACACCATAGTCGACGACAATGACGACGATGATGCCATGTTGGTTGCTATAGCTGATGCCGTAGACGCTAGTCAAGCAGCAGCGCCATCGAGCAATGAAATTTGTTTTTACAATACTGATGATGCACCAGAGACACAGGTGCCTGAAGTCAATGATCCGTCTTTAGCGATGGATGAAGAAAGCATACCGCAGTCACCGGAACGCGGATCCATCGTGCGCACCATTTTCTCCCGCTGCTTTCAAAACACCTACGTTCCCCGTGAACCATCGCCTAATAGTCAAGTTTATGCTCCTAATTCGGATACCGAGGATTAAGTTAATTTGTTCGTTTATTAAAATACTTTTTATAAATGATGGCTAGCTGCTATCCTTTTTGATATGTATAATAGGTAAAAAGCTGCCGGTAAATGCTGCTGCACTTCGAGCTTGCAACTGTGCTACGTTGTTTTGGGCCTGTTGCAAGGATGTGTGTGCGGATTGCATTGAGACTTGCGATTTGATGAGCATTTGATCTGTTGTCAGTAACTGTTTGGAGGCTGACACAACTACGCTACGTGTCAAAGTGACCAGGGCCTTCCATATAGCAATGTTGCTTTCGACTATATATTAAGCATTGTTAGTCATAATATTGTTGTAATTGCATCTTACATACTCAGCTTGCGTTGCAGAAGATTATTGCGGTACAAAGAAGCAGTGGATGCCACGCTGGTGCCATTGCGCTGCTCATAGACTTCTTCATCGGATTCAGTTGCCTCGCCTGAAATTTCCGCCGCATAGATCTATCATAAGCGTTGATGATGACGATTTTTTAATTAATATGCATATCACTGCTTGCCTTTTTTTTGTTGTGCAACTCATCATCTGATTCGGAAGCTTCGCCGCGCACCAAATCAGCCATAATGTGTATTTGTAAACAATAAAGGCTGAATCGTTCCGTTTTAAACTGGTTCAATTAAAAGGAACTAACGAGTCAATGAGTAAGCGTATTAAAGTTTTAAAATCTTCTGGAATAAGTCATGCAGCATTATTATGGGAACGAAATGTTTTAATGGATCCAAATTTACAAATTCCTATTGCGACGATGTCAATACGATTTGAAAAATGTTTACAACAAGAAACTGCAAATCTAACTAGGAAATAATTTCGTAAAAGGGGAAAATTGGTGGGAAATAATTATTGGTGCAATTTATTATAAATCGAAAATTTATCGATGAATCATATCAACTTTTACACATGTTTATTTTTAAAGAAATTGAACCTAACTTGTCTAATTTTTGGAGAATATAACAATAAAGTTGACCAAAATACTAGCGTATTGTATTGCAAAAAACTTATTAAATTTTATGGCGATTACACGAAATATTTCTGAAGTACACCCTGTTCGTACATACGCTTAACGTCAGTACCACCACCGACGAACTTGCCGTTGATAAAGCAACGTGGAACCTTGTAATAAACAAAGAAATTATAAATTTTACTATTAGTTTATGTATCTATTGACTTACTGTACGCCCGCCCGTCATTTCGCCTAGAACATCTTGTATCTGATTGCCATCGGGACGCAGATCAAGCTCAACAACTGTAGGCTGCACATGTAGTTTCCGGAATTGCTGTGGAGAGCTCAATGGTAGAGAATGGGATTTTTAAAAACTATGTACTATATTTACACTTACTTCTTTGGCCATACTGCAGTATGGGCAGTATGATTTACTAAATATTACAACCTTATTGTTAGCGATTGTTTCGCGTACAAACTGAGCGTGAGGTCCGTCCATGTTTACTAACATTGGTGGACTTTGCAACGAAGTAACCATTGAGCCCATTAGGGGAAAAGGGAATTTCTTTGGTATCTGTGACGAATTGAGCACGAAGCTAAACAGCTGTTGGTTCGGGCTTAACAGCTGTAATTTTGAATTTACCGTCTGTCTGAGGCAACAGCTTCTGGATCTGATACAAATACTGCTTAACGAACAAAAAATTTTAAATTTCGAGCTCTGTTTAAAAAGCTTATGTGATGAGAATTTATAAATAAAGTGAGTGAATTTTGCGTAATCAATTTTGTGTAATCAATTACTATCTGCATGCATGTTGCTGCCAGATAGTATAGCGCTAAGCACTTACATTTTCTTTGCAAACTGCATCATGTTTGTTTCGATATTAATTAACTATAAGCCATAGGGTCTGTTGTAAACAAATAAATGTATTTTGTTAAAAACATATTTCATATTTATACAGCTGTGCTGTAAAGATCTGGCAGCTCTGGAGAGTTTATTACACGGCCGTTAGTTTACAGCGTCGGCGTTGGGCGAAAAATCGCGGCACTAATACCTATTACAGCTACTTTTAATAATACACTACAAAAAGTATAAAATATTGTTGCATATTGCAAAAAAGGCACAAATGGTGAAGAGTGAAGATTACCAAATTTTAACCATTTAGAAACTGCTCTAATGCATCCTTCGTCTCTTCGTCGTTTTGTTCCAAAACCACTTCTTCCAAAGCCAACTTGTTGCTCAAGGGCGGCACGTTCGTTTGTATTTCTGTAAATAAATGAATTCACTAAGTCATTAATAACAAAACAAAAAAAAAAGTTGGTGCATACTTGTCAGTTGACCTCGCTGCTTATATTCCTCCAAGTCCCCCCGAAAAGCGTCATCAAAGACCGCTTGGCGTTCCTTTTGTATTTGTCGCAGACGCTCTTCATGTGCACTTATTTTGGACTGATGCTGCGCTGCGATTTGCTGTCTATAACTTTCCAACTCATTCATTTTCTTTTGTTTATACCGCGACAGCTCAAATTGCTTGTCTAACATGAACTCGTGCATTTCACATTCCTCACACAAATCCTCCAACTTCTCCAACTCCAGCTCCAATTGCGCGCCCATTTTTTCAAGCGACTGTAGTGTTTCTGCACTCGCCTTTAGCTTAACTACAAGAGACGGTATACCAGCCAGACAACTATTGAGATCGGTTATGGTCACTCTCTGTGCACTGGTTCGCTGTTCCATGTCTGCAATTTTGGTTGCAATGAATGCTGCCCGTGCCGCGTTGTTCTCATTAGCTACGTGAATTTGCTGCCAATCATCTTCATATTTAGCTAAAAGATTACAGCCGGCGGCCACGTTCAAGTTTGTGGGTACACCATCGCCTAATTGGATGTTTAGTGACAGAGAGCTGCCTTGACTGGATGAGGGACTTTCGTTTAATAGGCTGTTTGGGGTTGTAGGTGTGTTGGCTACGCTCGTCTGGCTGCTGCTACTGACACGTTGACGATACTGTTGCTGCAAGTTTTCCGAGATAACAATTCCTTCTTGTATGACATTGCTTAGTTTCTTTTTCAAGCTACCGAACATAATGATATATGTTTCTGATTTAATTCCTCAACTAATTTTAAGAAATTAGCTGCAATATCCACGTCCAAGCAGTAGCAACTAGTAAATAGACAATCAGCTGTTCGAAGTTAAACGAAATAGCATACATCAAAGAGAGACAGCAATTGTAAATAGCGCACTTTTTGAGCTCATGAATTGAATGTGTATTTGCGAACTGCTCAATTTGTACTTTTTATTAATTGTCATTGGTATCTTACATTGAAACTCAACATTAAGAATCAGTAAAATATATATTATATATAAAATGCATCTATGAGTGCGTGTTAATTTCCACCATATGGCGTTGCCACAGTTTTACGGATTCATTAACAAAATTTTTAAAAATTGCTCATGGTACTAATATACATATATATACACTTTTGCTTATTATTATTAATATTTATGCTAATCTTCTGTTAAATCTATTGTAGTACTTGTAGCTTCCTTCGGCAGGACATCACACTTAATTTCACTTTGTTTTAAAGCTTCTTCATCAGTACTATCCTCCAATGAAATGCAGCTTTCCGCCTCACTTTTTTCTTCTGCTGACTCTGGCTCAGTTTCTGTGCCACTGCTAGAGCTAACATCAATAGTTAATACTTCTTCTTCACTTTCACTTGAGTGTATTGATAGAGCATCAAGCTCATTTTTGTCGTCATCGTCATCCGACATAAGCTCGCGTAATATATCTCTTGATGGGGATGCAGTTGCTGTTTTATGAGTATTTGTGGTAATTTCTTTTGTAGGGCAAACATTTTTCATCGCACAGGATTGAGCGTATATGCCCGAATTATAGGCCATAGCCACGGCCAGGGCCATGTTCTTAGAATGTTGCTCATAAAAATCCTGCGTTTCGTTGGGATAATTAACAGGCTTTTCATCATTTCTGCTCTTTTCATATTCGGAACTTCTGCTGCGATGACGATGCTTTGATTTTTTGTGCCTCCTGTGCTTTTTTTTATGTTTTCTGCTGCGAATTCTGCTACGACTGCGACTAGAGCTTTGCCTACTCTCACTGCTGCTTTTGCGTCTTGAGCGGCTACGGGATGTTTTACGCTCGCGTCTTGTTTCGTTTCTGCTGCCATTGTAGTATGCGTTCGTCTTACGTTTTTCATATCTGTCATCCAGATCCTGTAGCTTCAAACGACTTTTGGCATGAGTGCGTTCCATGTGGCGTTTATTGTGATTTATCACAGTGCTAATGGTACGACCAAGAAAACGCTTGTTTGCTTTACCTAGTGGGTTAATTTTTCGTTCCTGAACACCATACGTTGTGGCAGTAGCATCTGCACCACCAAACTCACGCATGAGCTCTGCAATGGCCTTGCTGCAGTTGGTATGTCATGAATATTGTGACTTTTAAATAATTGAGATTTTTTAAATAATTACCTAGTAAGTTGATCGTCTTCCATTTTCACGAATTCTGTATTTTTGTTTATAAACAGCTGTAGCCAGCGTTGCCACTTTAGGCAAAGAGTAACATGTTGGGCACTGCAGTGCGATTGCAATTGTATATCGATATACAATCACGTTTTGACTGGCACAATCGATTTTACACGCCTTTATGTTAATACATAATGGCGCCTACCAATTGTTTAAACTTGCTAAGAGCTTTCATTGGAGAGTTTTGCATTTCTAAAATTCTTTTTAAGTCTATTCATATTGTGAATATGTTCCAGCATCTAAGAATAAAACTGCAAATGAGCCATACCATTTTTGTTTTTCTTTTTTAAACACTTTATTTTTTAAACTTATATTAAAAGCTAGTATCACAGCTGTATTGCTTAAAATCACATTCCGTTTTTTGAGTTGGCTATTGAGTGTCAGTTATCACACTTTGCATCCATTGCACATATTTGCTTACTCTGGTATAAATACCAGGTAGACCGGGTCGAGCACAGCCAATTCCTGTTGATACAACGCCTAGTAAATTGTGCTCCTTGGTCATCAGCGGGCCACCGGAGTCAGCCTATTTATCAATAGATATTATACTGTTAAGACGTTTATTCATTCTGTAGAGTTTTATACTTACCCAGCACGAATCAATTTTTCCATTTTCATATCCAGCGCATAGCTGCGTTTCGCTTATGGTATTCGCTTTACCAAGAGCTCTATAAGATTTCTCACAAGCATCATTATTCCAAATTTTGACTGTTGCCTTTTGCAAGACATCTGCCCGATCACCCTCCTCCTGGTTCTCATGTGTCCAGCCCCATCCAGATACTATTCCAAAGTCTTGCTCCAAGTTGCGCTGATTTCTATCGGACGACATACAGCTGGGCTGTATATGTGCCGAAAATTGAATAGGCTGCTCCAGTTCAAGCAACGCTAATTTTGAATTGAATTTTGACAATTAATTAAAATTTCATGTCCTGTACAATTACTAAGTACCAATATCATGCTTCACATTGTTGCAATCGTATTGTGGATGCACCACAATACTTTTGAAATCCAAGCGTACGGCCTCCGGTCCTTTGTCTACGCCATTAATGTATTCTGTAATGCTATGCAAACCCGCAACACCTTGAATTTGCGTGGGTTTCATGAACTTTTGCAATCCATTGCAGATACAGTGTCCAGCCGTAAGTATCCAACGTTCATGTATAATAGTTCCACCACAGAAATGACCACCGCGTCGCATTAGACTTACTATAGACGGAAGTTCATTGCGTTCTGCTTCGCTGCCGCCCACGATCTTTGGATTACGGTGCGGGCATGGTAAGCCAGTTACTGCAAATTGCGTGAAATTGAATTATTTGGTTTGTTGTTGTGTTTTATTTGCATAGCGATTTTTGACATTTTTCTAAACAGTTTCGTGGGCGAATTCCAATTTTTGTTGTTCAAAAACTTGCCAAATACTGTTTTAGAGATATAGAACTCAGTCATTGATCATAGATCACCATTAAATGCAACTAAACCCCATATAACATTTAAATTGTGTCTTCAAAATGCTTTAACTTTTGCACACTTACAACTTATTTGCGCTTGCGTATGTTTTAAAACAATCAAAAACAAAAACAATTTAAACATTTTTTCAAAGTTCTAAAACCAAACGCTTAAGCGCTACCAGAGCGAAACTTAATCACAAACTGTCACAAAAATTCTGTGCGCCAATTAATTTATATATGATTGACTGGCTTACTGCTCCCATACTGCTGTTCTATATGGATTAGCGAGCTTTTTGTTGTTTATTTCAGCTTTTGCTGATAAGATGTCAAACCTGCCAGTACTCTGCCGGAAGTCAGAAAACACCTGTTGCGGTTACTCTTGCTTGAGCTTTGAGCTTTTTTTGTTTTGTTAACACTCAACACTCACACATTCTTGGCCAGACTTCAGATTGACTTGACACTGCAGCTATCCATAGTGACTATCGTCACCTCTGCTCACGTTTTGCCATTTCAATTGACTGAGTGTGTGTGGGAGGGAGTGTAGTATGCCACTGGGTGTCTGGGCTAGTGCTTTGTACAATTAAGGAGCTGCCGAAAAAAACGTATAAACGAAACGTAAACAAAAGCAAAAAGTTTTTTGTGTTTTGCGTTTTATGACCCAATGAAGTTCATGACATTGAAGATGAACGACTCTATACGATAATATTTAAGGTGACTTTAGGTTTTCAATTGCAACAGGTTTATTGGCACATTATCCTTATTGAATAACAATTAGCTATTCAAATTGACCAAAATTCTAAATGAACTTGAACAGCTAAATTGTGGTAATATTAATTATGTGGGTCAGAATGTGTTTAAGCGTAACTTAGCATTTTGCGAGGCGTAAGAGGCTATCAGCTCGATTTGCAGCATAAATGAAATAAGTTTCAAATTGACCGTATGTGTATATATTATAAAAGATTTTTTTTTCCTTAAAGGGTTCCTCACAGTGATGTGGGGCAGTGCGACCAAAGGGTCTTTTGTACCTTACCCTCAAGTTAAAGCAAAAGATTTTCCGCTTTCCGCATGAATAGCTGTAGGTCTTTTGTTGGTATTGACCTGAGATGGACTAATCCGTTCCTTTCCCATGTGACAGGATCTATCCCATATCAGCGCTGGGTAGTCACAGAATATATGTCTGGTGGTTCATCGTCTTCGAGCCTGCACTCTGAAGAGTCCGATAGATCAATTTTCTATAGATGGTATCTAACAGTGTGGTGGCCAGATATGTAAGCTACCAGGAGCTTTAGGTCGGCTCTGCCAAGACCTTTTGTCTTGATCGCATCCAGAGGTTTGACAAGCACCCTGTCGTACTAGATCACCAGCGATCGCGTTACCATCCACTCCCGACTGTCCAGGCACCCAACATAGCACGACTTTGTTCCATGCAGGCAGGGTTTGGAGGTAGTTATGGCATTCTTTAACCATCATGGAGGAGATTGCTGCCACCGGGGGTTCCCATAGCGGATGCCGTCAGCCTAAGGCTCCCGACTTTGGAGAAGAGAAATATTATAAGAGATATTTAATTTAAAAACATATTTGTAAGTAGTTTAACATAAAAGTATCCGCTTGATAAAAGATGTCAGCTAAGCCACATCCTTTTTTCTGTTCGGGAATGCCACTAGAAAATAATCAGAAGTTTCGAAACTTATGCAATTTATTATCACAAAAATTCAATGTCATTAGGACTTGTTATATCACAAGTGACCAAGGTTCAGAGCGGCCAAATAAAAGGATGCCTGCCTACCTAAGGGCAACAGGATCAGCGTGTTAAAGCTTATTATAGATAAAAAATATTAAATCTATACTTTGTGGAGTACTTGTCAAAAATCTTAAAATCTAAAAACAAGGTTATTTTCACAATGATTATAAATTAAAGTTTAAGTATTTTTCATAATGCTTTATTCAATTGCTTAGTTGGTTTAGTATAGAAAATAAAAGGGAATTTAAAAAATCAAGTTCCCATTGAATAAATGTCTAACATATAGTATCTATGCCATGATTTAATCATTAATTATTTTCACTGTATTTAAGAAAAAGGGATAACCTCAAAATGTAACCAAATCGATCACATTGCTTCTGTCCAAGGCCTTCATTAAAGAATAATGCTTTAGAACTCTAAAAGAATATCCGAGAGTAAATTTTATTACGATATCTTCATAAACAAAAAATTAACCATCTAACACTTTTTGTTTTAAGGAAAGTTGACTTTTTGTACTATTTAAAAAAATGCGTGATAAGCCACTTAATTTCTTTGTAACCGATCGAACTTAATGAGTTAAATAAAAATAAATTCTGTTGTTTAATTTTAAGAGTTACGCTTAAAATAGAATTGTTCTCAAAAATTTGCGTAAATTTCATATGAATGGATAAATAGGAGCATAACGTTTTGTCAAAAATATGCTCCAAATGTAATCGATGGGTAATTCAATTACCTTCAGTATAAATTGTAGAACCAGAAAAACATTTTTTTTAATTTGGAAAAAAAGGTTTTTTCAAAATACTTCAAAGCGCGTTCCATGAAAAATTTTGTTCACCGCATTTTCTGTTTAAGCATGCAAATATTTAAGTATTTTTATACCCTGAAGGAGTAGTCGGAGACACCCCAAAATTACCTAAAATATGATTAGGGTGAATAGAGAAGTCGATATACCCATGTCCGTCTGTCCGTCCGTATCTGCGTCTGTCCGTCTGTCCGTTTGAACGTCTAGATCACAGAGATGGTAAGAGCTAGAGTAACCAAACTTTTACAGTAGATCCCATATTCCATAGGAGACAAGTTTATTTTATTTTTTTGATATCAGATACCTTTTTTTGATACCTCCCATAGGGCCGATCTTTCAAAAAATCGATTTTTGAACAAAACTGGTTGTGTTTTCTTTGTAAAGTTATTGGGAGTAAATTTGGGACTTGTTAGTTTTCATAGGTCTTAAGCATTGTACCAAATTCGTTGTGTTTCGTTTGTTCGTAAAGATATTTGAACTAAATTCGGCATTCAGATATTCTTTAAGGTATTAAAGCAATGTGTTAAATTTGATCGAAATCGTTGACTATATCATGTAGCTCCCATAGGAACGAACGGTCAAAGAAAAATATTTGATTCAAAATTCTTCTGTTTTTGGTTTTTTATGAAGGAACCAGATTTTATTGCAAGCTAGTAGTACAGGGTATCCCAAAGTCGTCCGCGACCGACTTTACGTACGCCATTTTTTGTTCTAAACGCAGCCGCAGCTAGTTAAGGCTTTCTTTTCTACAGTTTTAATTATAGTCTAACTTTAAATAAATAAATAGTAATATTTTATTTTAATGTTTATAATGCTTTATTAAAATAATTAGGCTGGATTTTAACATGCTGTGATTACACTTCAATTTTTCTTGTATTTACTACGAATATTTTTTCCGTTTAACATTGACTTTTAAGCTTATAATAACTAAAATGCAAATTATTCAAGAAGTTATTAATAAAAATTAGCTTTCAATCAAATAATTAAAATTCAATGTTGACACAAATAAATAGGTCAGTTAAATACATTATGTACAAATTGTGTATTATGATTTGTTTGGCATTAAAATTGCCCTTAGATACCAATATACTGACAAAGGCACATTAATCGATTCCACGCTTCAGTTTGATGGTCAGGGTCAATATAGAAAAATGCAGTTTAATACAAAAAAATGCAGGTGGAAGCGCATTGAATGCAATTATTTAAATTAATGAAAACAAGGAATTGAATTATTTCAACAACAAAACATGTTTGCATATTAAGTAATCCAATTCAAATTGACTGCTACTTCTTGTTTCTATTATGTCACAAACAATTCAAATGAAAACGAAACCAGAAATCTTTAACTCCCATTTGAAACAAAAAAAAGTTCATTGATCGCGGCAGTTTGTTTTTATTTTCATGCTTATCGCCCCAAATGCTAATTGGCAACATATTTCTGACAAATTCTTACTCCAATCGTGGTGACAACCAAGTGAATAATAACAAACATGAGTAGTTCCCCAAAACCAGTTACTGGCATTTGGTGCATTGACTCGGCATCATATGGAAATAGTTGTGGATATAGCTTTGCCTAGACTTGGACACACTTCAATGTGAAGGTCGTTCGACATTTGTTTACAAAAAAATTAGCTAGTGATAGGGTTTGTTTTTATATTTTTATTATTATTATTATTTGGCAAGTTCAACGACGTTGACAATTTTGGCTGACTCAGTACTGCTCGATGCGAGCTTAATATGACATTTTAGACAATTTATTATGCACTAGTGCTGTGCACTAGAGGTGCGATACTATCGATAGAGGCAACACTCGATATTTTACACTTCGACTTTTAAAACTAGCAAAACTGAAACACATTCTAATACTTACCAAAAGAGTATTTGCAAAAGTATACCGAAAAAGTTTTATTTATGACATTTTAAAAAGAGATGCTTTTGAAAAAAATTCAACAATCAAAAATAGATTAGTAGTTTGTTTTTGTGCCAGAAGACCAACATGTCCACGTTTCTATGTTTCATTCGAATCCTTTTGTCCAACATTATAAGGTCACTTCTACTGAACATCCATTCCATTTAGTAGAAGTGAATATCCATCCCATAACTTGCAGTAGAAGTGCAAGGAGTGCGTTAATATTTGGTGAGTAACTTTTTTAGTCCAAGATAGTTGGATCCTTCAGAGTAGACTAATTTCTAGTTAATTGTTTATATTCATATCAAATATTACTGCTATCTTATTTAAAATAAAAAAAATTATTTTTGTTTTAATGCGAAGACTTTGACTGAAATATTTTGTATGGTATTATAGGAATATGGTAATATTTCGAATGGTCAAAAAGTTTCGAATTGGTTTGTATTCATATGTAACGTTAATTTGTCAAAAAACATACAAAAGTAATCTGTCAATATATTGAACAAAGCTATCGATAGTATTCGAAAAATAAAACTATCGATATTTTAGATAGTACCATCGATAGTATATAACCCCTCCGCTGTGAAAATTGATAAGTAAAAGTTAAAAATATCTGTGTAGAACTGTAAAAACTAAAATAGAAAATAATTTTAAACATTAATGGCAATGGACAATATATATTTATCGAAGAAAGTCAATTTTCGTAATGAAAAGTTTAATAAGTATTTTGCTCGTCTATTAGACTGATAAACTCTAAAATCGATACCATCGATTACCATCGATAATTTTTTAGTCAAAAGTTCCATAAGTGTTTTGGTCGTTTATTAGATTGCTAGATTTTATAAAAAAAATACAAAAAATTAAAATTCACATCATCACTTAATTTTTATTAAGAGATTTAAAATTGCAAATAAACAAAAATATAAAAAAATGTATTTTAGACGGATTGATAACTGCACCAAAATGACACTCAATAAGTATGTTGGTCTGAATCTCAAAAAGTTTCGTTACGCAGCATTCATTAGATGAATCCAGTAGTACTGTTAAAATCCTTTTCTTTAAAAGTTTCTTTTTGAGGTTTCGGAAGACAGTCGTTCCTTCACTCCGTGATCATGGCAGAAGTAGCGCAAGCTCAAAGTCCTGTATTGCTTTAATATTTACTTGGATGAAATAATACAGATAAAAGAAAAGATATACCTTAAGATCAAAAAGTTTCCGGAAAGGCGTTTTTTAAAAGGCGCACGCAAATGAATCGGTATATTTCATTTTTTTACTGTTTTTGACATCTGGTATGCCTGGGCAGGGATGGCTTTGAGTTCATTTTTCGAATTTTGTTTGATGATCTCAATGTTGTCAAAACGCTTCCCTCTTAATGGTAATTTGAGTTTGGGGAACAGGAAAAGTCACACGGTGCCATATCTGGTGAATCCGGAGCCTGAGCGACCACATTCGTTGAGTGTTTGGCCAAAAATTCCAAAATAATGAAAAAAAAATTCAACGTTTTTGGCACGAGTCTGGCCGCGACGCGTTTCATGCCCAAAACTTCAACCAAAATGTGTTCGGCTGATCCATATGAGATGCCAAGGTCTGAAGCAACGATTTTCGAGCACAACTTTCTTCACTGCATTGACGTTTTCTTCGGTATTTGATGTTGAAGGTCGACCGGAACGAGGCAAATCAGTGACGTCTTCACGACCCTCCCTGAACAATTTGTTTCACTCGTATGCCTGTGTTTTTGAGATACAGTACATACAGTCCTCAGTGAAGGCCTTTTTGCAACATCTTTATCGAATCGGTACACGAAAGCATGCGCTTTTCTTAAATTCATTCGCAACACAAAATTTCAAAGAAACTCGTTGATACACGTTTTTTTTCCCTTGCAAAAATCGAAGTGTGTCCTTTTTTCGACTAACAACAACAGCTGCCAAACCCATACTAATAAGGCAATTTCGCACAAATTATGACAAGATGTCAAAAGCAGTCCTACCATCCTAATAAAAAAATAAATATACCGATTCATTTTGCGCGCGCCCTTTAAATCGAATTTCCGAAAAACTTTTTGACCGGTTAATATGTGGCCAGTTTTGATTTGCTATATAGAAACGATTTGGAGTAAATCGTAAAAACACTGTTGGGGGGACTGGGGCTGGTGTTCCGAAAATTTAAAAAAAACCTTGGTATAGTTTAGTTTTGTTTATTAAAGCTTCTTCCCTAATTATTTTCATTAAATTTAATTGATATTTAAATGTGAGGACGTTATAAACAGTAGTAACACATTAAATATAAGTTTTGTAGTTTTCTTTCGATTTTAAAAATAATATTCGGTACACTAATACTCTTAGTTTAAAGGTTTTAGAGCTGTGCGTAAAAGGTAGGTAATAAGGATATAAATAGGCAAATCATCCAAAAGGGGAACGAGGCAAGTTATTATCACCCATTAATCTTGCTTTGCGTATAGACAACTAGGTACAACTTTAGGCTCTCTACCTCTTATGGGCTCTGAGAGCCTTTGTTTAAAAGGGCGGACAGACTGACATGTCTATATCAACTCGGCTGTTTATCGTTATCAAAATTTTTTACTCTTTTGCGGCTCTGATTCGCCTCCTTCTGCCTGATACCTACATTTTTTTTTTATTATACCCTTCAGTACTTAGTTTAAGAAAATTTTTATAGCCAAACAAGACAAAAAAAAAAGAATCTCAAAAGTGTGATAAAGTCGATATACTCATGTCTGTATGTATTAGATCTTCGAGATGATTTTTTTATGGAGAAAATGACTAAAGCATTCACTACCAGCGTCACGAAAGTGAAAGCCCGTCTTGCACAGGCTAAAACCTCCACCCCTTGTTTTTGGACCTTATCTACCACTATTTAGCTGAGTTACTACATCAGACAGTAGGGTCTTTCTTCATTGTTTATTAATCTACGTCATTAGCCTCCGTCGAGGCCTTGCCTTGCTGCGGTAGTCGCAGTTCTGGATTCTTGTCGAATTTCTATAGTTGCTCTGTTGTGATGATGATAAGAGCTAAAGCAACCAATCTCGAGAAAAAAAAACATATTTTTACATGGAGTATTCTTTTGATTATAGGGATATCGAAGCCAAATTTTGAAGTGTCTTATAAAGTTCCGAATCACTGAACCAAATATCAAATTTAGATGACCCCATATGGTTCATTTGCAAAAAACCATATTTGCACAAAATTTAATTATATTTTTTATTTATTTATAACCATATAGTATTCAAATCGGTCAATCAAAAGCTTTGTACTTAAGCAATCTACCAAATTTGATTTCAATAGTAGAGACATCTCAAAGTCAAAAAAACGTTTTAAGAAAACAGACAATTATATGAATTAAAAAGTAAATAATAATATAGGAGTATATGTATAGTGGGCACGAAGTTTCCGACTGCGATCACTACAAACAATTCCTACTTAAGATATATAAGATTTAAAAACTTTCTTAAAGCCCTGATGGTAAAGCTGTAAAAAAGTAAGTAAACAAGTTATAAGACACAAAGAAACATAATGAAAAAATTCAAAAGAATTTATTTTCTCACAGGTTCAAATTGATACTTTGTATTGACTTAGGATAACGCAGTAATATAGTATATTGGTCCAATCTATAAAATATCTTTAAAGTAACAAACCTCAATTCTATTGTAAGTATATAAAAATAAGAATAAAAAAATTATTCATTAACCAGTCTATACTTTTTATATCTATTATAAAATGGAAATCATTTGAAAAGAAAATAAACTTTTTCAAAGTATAGGAAAATTTAAAAAAATATTTACTTATGTGGTGCAAAATAAGTAAAACGGAACTCTTTTTAAATTAATCTCTACAAAAAATTCATCGATTTTTTTATTCAACATTGGACAACTTTTTAATATTTCTTACCCTTAAAAAATTTGTCATTAAAAACCACAAAACCAGCATTCACTTATTATCATTCTTATTTTCACTATTACAAGGTACTTTGTACTATCGCGAATATTGAAGTAGTATCTCTGAATTAAGCATGACTTTTCCAATTGTAGAAGGTTACTTTTATGTTTTTCGAAGTCAATAGGCGCACATTATTATAACTAAAACAAATTCATAAAATTAAAATGAAAACGTAAGTTTTTTTAAAAGAAAATGTAAAAGAAAATCCTGCTAAATAATCAGTTTTCGGTTTCTCTATTTATAATTGAAATCTTTCAAAAAATATTTACGAATTTAATATTGGCTAGTAACTCTATCACTTATATGGGAATAGACAAAATCGAAAAGATTTTATATTATATAAATATATTTTATAAAAAATTGGATCTTAAACCACAAAAATACACCAATAGAAATAAACGCAAGCTTTCTAGCAATCTGATATCGAGTCAGAGAATAAAGTTATAAGTTCCATAACTATTGTTTGATAAAACCAAAAAGAAAAGTACATATTAGCGAGTGACGTCACATGATCATAAATTGGAATTCACCTTACATTGCTGGCATATTAGGCGGGTTCTGTTCTTTAATATTTTTCCACTTAAAGGTAGAAAAAAACTCAACGATGTCTAAACTACATGCCGTGCCCGTTTTGAACATGATCGAAGTTACTTTGGAAAGATATATTTATATTTGATTAATATAAACTTAAATCAATCATTTCCATATGGAACAGAGGTGGTGTCATGACACATATTAAAAATTGGTGAGCTTGATTCCAGTTGTAGGACCAATATTACTTAAAAAACTAACAGACATATAGCTTAATTTTTAATAATAACACTAACTATTGCATAAACATACAAAGTTCCTTATAAACAAAAAATTATGAATTTTAATTTAAGCATACAAAGCAATACAAAATATCCTCGAAAAAGCTTTTAATGAAATATTTTGCTAATTAGCCAGAAATAAAAGAAGTTTTTGTAGTTCTTATTTTTAACTTACACAAATAATTTTGCTTGCCACACGTTGTAAGGTCCACTTATTTGGTTTTAATTATTGTTCGAAAGCCAACTGATATATAATGAGGGCTTTCTGAGCAACAATCAAAATTATATAAGCGTTCAGCAATGATTTCTTTAGCTTACCTAAGCACTAATTTGAACAGTTTTATTTTTTTATTAACACTTCATTAATGTTATTGCACTTATCAGTAATATTAATATTACTTTAGTTTTATTTTGGCCAGCAAACACGTCTGAACGGTGTGAGTACTGCATTGAGACTGCAAACTTTATGCTGATGCTGAAACGTGGAATCCTATGATCTTATCCTTACCTGTAAACACGGCAACACGAGTGGCAACTGCTTACATGGCCAAAAACACGAATACACTTCCGCCCGAGCTAGCTCCTTTTCCTCCCACTACTCTGCACGAAAGCCGAGCAACCCTTGCGGCAAGTTGTTTGTGTGACATTAGACCTACACTGCGTATGAGTTATGCGAGTATTTCGGCCTTGATTCGGCTTGGCCTATTCGGCTGTTGTTGGCCAAATAGCCAATCCGCTGACAGTCTTGTTGTTGTGGCCAACAAATTAAACTGCGCAGGCGTAAATTATGACACATTGTAGTTTGTGGCTATTTTTTTAATGTTTGTTTTTTTTTTTTAAATTAAATTATGCACGTTACGCCCACAAAAATGTTAACCACATTTGCATTTATTTTTATATATTTTTAAATGTTTGCTAATTAATATGTTTGTACTAATGTATATACAGTAAAGTGCAGGTATATAGAGTCAACGCTATTTATAAGCTGTGTTGACCGATACTATATATTTGGAAAATATAAAAACGATTTTCATGTATTTCTAAATTTAAGTTAAAAGCACTTTTAAAAATAAGATGAAAAGTTTAGACTGTCAACGGAAAGTCCATTAGCTGAAAATTGATAACTGAAAATTGACTAGATATCAACTCACTCGACAAACTGCACTTAGCAGGATTAAGCGCAGTATTATCTAAGTTGACTGATGAAAAGTTACGTAGCCGGCAAAGTGGAACCTTTGGTCATGGCCAGAGTCATTTATCACCCAGCCATTAATTCCATTACAAAGTGGTTCGTTGATACATGTTTACGTTTGAATATGGCTAAAACATATTCATTCCTCATTTTGAGACGCTTTTTGCATGTAAGAATCCAATTACAATATTAACTAACCATTAATTTTTAAATGCTCGTAAGGATTGGGAAGATAATACGAGATTTGTTTTTTTTTTTTTGGCAAGAGAAAAAACACAGTAAATCAACTCCGGGGTTGTGAGTTTGTTCATTAGAGCCACACGAATCAGCTTACCAAAAATTGTGATTCTAGGTCACTTGTTACCAAGGCAAGGGGAGTTGAAATTTGTACATATTGGCCATAACTTTTCTTGTATTTGTCCGATTATGTTTACTTTTTACATACTTATGCAAGTAACCACGATTTCAGATGAAAATACGAAACGGTGTAGCTAAAAACCGCAAAAATCTACTACGGGGGATCAGGGTAAGATCAGCTTCTGACGATATACATATGCGCAGTAGCTGGTAAAATTTCTTATCTCTAGCTCTTATAGTCTCCGAAATCTAGGAAGGACGGACATGGCGCAATCGCTACCCGAGGTAGGACTTGGGGTCTGCCACGCCTTTTTCTGCTCGTTATAGGTCAAAGGTATAAAAATGGGCTCTACCTTCTTAAGGCACTTTTAATCTTGGGTCTCAAATGCAGCGAAGTGGGGGCCACTTCACTCTATTATAGATATCTCTCAAATAGATATAATGTTAAAGAGCAAAACAGCTTTGCAATTCTAAGTGTTCCACTGTGTGCCAATTCTGATATGTAACTTTAATTGCGTTAACATCCTTCTATGTGGCGATATTCTTCTTCTGGCTAGAGCTCTATAGCCAGTTAGTGAGCTACCTTCACCATTGCCTTTTGCTGTTGTACCTTTTCTGTGTTCATGTCTAGTACAGCGTTGCCAGCTTTCTTTAGAACATATATTCGTATCTTTGGTGTATTGGTAACCTTCCCTTCCACATATCGTTATCTCTATCAATTACCCCCACAATAAAACTAAACATATCAACACATGAGAGAAACTTACAGCCCCCGACTGCAACTTGACATTTACATTTTATTTGGAAAATTGTGATTGACAAGCCGTTGACACGCTTTTAAAAGGCTATCCTTTCCATGTCCCCCCCATGCTGGCGACACGTCAAACCCTTTATTGACTAAACATTTTTGAAATCTCTCACGTTGTCTAATTAAATATTAAGCCATACAAGCGTGCAGTTATCGAACATGTTGCAAAAACTGCAAATCAATTGTGTTGCAAGGTGCCACAACAAGTTTACTTTATGAATTATTGATGGTGGCAATAGGATGCGCTACATTTCAATATGTTAATTACTTTTTGACTTGGCAGAACTCTCTCTACTCCATAACACTACACTACCTGTAAAATACAGCCACCTAGTGGTAATCATTTGTTTTACTGCCATTTGGAGTGCATTTCCCCAGGCGACTGGGTAAATTTAACAAATGCCAAAATCCATCGAAGACGACATGACGGAAGAAGACGTCAAGTCTCCAGGCATGCGCCAGCTTCTCTTCTGTGCCTCGCTAGTTTCTTAGCTTATTTTTAGGCAAAATGTGTCTACAATTTGGAAATGCAGGCAAACAACTCGACAGCCCAAACAAGCAAGTTGGCCTGATGTATTTCCCGCTCTCGTTTCGGGACACAAAAACCCTTATCCATCTATTGGTAGCAACAAACGCTGGCTCGGCGCGTTGTTTTTGCGTGACAATTGGCCAATATATTATTCATTAGGTTAAAAAGTCACAGCACAATACAACTGACAGCTCAGCCCAACGAACTCAACTCAACCAGTAACCATTAGTAATGCGCGTCAAGGATTGGAACTGGCTTTGGGTTTGGGTTAGTCTCTCGATTTTGGCCAAGTTGAATTCAATTTCACGTGCATTTTGGCAAAAGTTGAAAACATTTTCTAATTGACTGACTTGGTAAAAATTGTTTACTTTTTTGTTTAGTAAAACTTTTGCAACATGCAGACAATTGAAAAAAAAGTGTAACTAACTTTAATTATTGTCTTAAAAAAAAAATAAAAAAACCATATAAAGTGAGGCTCATATAAATTTCGAATGCTTCCATTTATTCAAGGACAGCATTGAGTATATTTTTAACTGACACATTATTTATAATGCAAATTGATTTTTTATAAACTACTTGGCGGCTTTTATTATATTTATATGTGTTATTTTTGTCCTGTGCTCAAAAGGGTCAAGGGTATACTAAATTTGAGTGTTGTTTCTAAGAGGCAGAAAAAAGCATTGCAGATCATATGTTCTTTGAATATCTATATTTCGGAGAAAATAATAGCTACAGGCACAAAATAATGCCCTTACCCGTAGGACTATTTATGCGGTGTGATTATATGCGAATAATCTTATTAACCTGACTTTCGATCGAAATTCTCCATATTTTATCAAAACATAAATTTTCTACTTGGAAACTGCTTTACGTTATACTGCATAGGAGCATTTTTGACTTAAGTCTATATATATAAAAGAAACTTATGTTTTACGTGTTACGGATGTTCTCATGAACGCATCGATAAATTTCCAATCTAATTTTTGCATGTGTTAAAGGTTGTCAATTCAAAGGTTTTAAGCCTATTGCGAGGTCCAACATCGTTTCAATCATTGAGAACAGTTAATGGCATACTGTGTGCAACGTATCGAGAGGCTTGTTACAAATTGAATTGTTGGAAAATGATTTGTGCTGAAATCAAAATTCACTGATCATCCATACCAAATACGTGTTCTATTTGCGAATATTTTGGCAACATGTTTTCCATCAAATCCACCTGAATTGTGGATAAAATATCAAGATTATTTATCAGAAGATATTTCGTTTCGAGTACTTCAAGGAAAGCGTAATCCGGTGATGAAATTTACGCCGGAAATTGATAATAAAGCTTTAATTCATGTTGAAAATCTATGCTTGGTGATGGTTAATAAAGCATTAGGACAGTTTGGAATGCCGGAATCTAAAAATCTTATATTTTTCGAGATAAGCTAACTAGAGAATCTTACGATGTTTATTTATTTTCTGTCGGGCTCACTAGTACTTAATAAAAAAGGATGAAGAATAATATTCAAAATCCACCACCGTGAATTTTTAGCTAGTACAAGGTATTAGAGTTTGAGGCACTTCCTCGACTGTACCATAATATGTATTATAAAAAAAAAGTAAAAGGTGTTATACTTTAATGGTAATTAACTTAATTTATTATTAATTAATTACTCTAGTTTACACGAATTAACCTTCGCAAAAAAGTTTTTTTTTTTTTGAGCCAGTTTGGGTGGAGAATCCCGAAAACTAAAACTTTTTTTCTTAAGCACCGTTTTCAAGATTTTTTTTTTCGAAAAGTATGTCTTTTGTCACTTGTTTCAGTTTTTCGTCAATATCTCGTAAACAACAATCAGTTGTTACCCGATTTTAAAGATCTTAGACTCGAAGAGTTCTTAAATAATTATTTTTCAGCTTAAAGCTAAACAAAATTAATAAAAAGCAAGCTGAAGATTTCTAATTGTGAAAAATGAACGAAAATTACACTTCTTTTCACTTTAGTTACTTGTATTATCAATACCTTTCATGTCGATATAAAATCACGAAATAGTAACAAATATTGGAAAAAAAAAGCCCAAAAATATGATTTTTGAAAAAATCTCATAAACGGTGCTTCAGAAGAAAAACAAGAGTTGTCATTTTAGTGTTTATCGACCCAAAATTACCCTGAAATAAAATGTCATAAAGAAAGAATCACTCGATGACCTTTAAATTTGTCAACTATTGTTATTATCGTGTGGTTTGAAATTCCTTTTTAAAAAAACCAAAAAGAGCTATATTACATTTTCTTCTTGGGATTATCATAAGAACCTTGAAATATATAATTGATAGATTTTATTGCAAATCTTGCCAAAATATGATTGAAATTATGAATTTAAAATTTCCATAAAGTATAGTGAATTTCAAATAATTGGACCACTTTTTCGTGGAATCTATATATATAAAAGAAAGTGGTGTTAGTTACACCATTTATAACTCAAGAACGGATGAACCGATTTGGCTGAAAATTGGTGAAGAGGTAGCATAGTACCAGGAGACGGACATTGGATACTTTTTATCCCGTTCGACCGCGTTTCCGTGAAGTCACTATAAAACGTGGTACAACAAAAACGCATATTAATCACAAGGCTAATCCTTGAAAGTTTTTGGTCTGAATCTAGAAAATCAATGTTTTTCACATGGTCAATTATATGTAGGGGTAAGTGGGGTACCGTGGGCCATGGGGAATCGTGGAATTTCGGTGGTATGTCAAACTAGATACCTCAACGTAACTGTCAATCTCGTCGCTTAACCTAAGCATATTACATATTACATTGGTATTTGAGCTGTGGACGAAAAGTGCCTGAAAAATTTTTTCTACTTTGTCATTCTTTATAATTCTAATAAAATTTTGCATCAAAATTGTGTGGATTTGATTGTATAACTGGGATGGTCCACGATTCCCCAAATTTTTGAAAATCTCAAAAACCTTGATTTTTTTCAAACAAAAAAAAGTTTGAGAAAAAAAATTGATAAAAAAAAACTGTTGTGGTCAAAAGTTACGTTTGTCCTTCTAGAATATCATGCCATACTGAAATGTTCAATTTTTGAATATTTCTCAAAAATATCGACCAAAATAAAAACGTGGCCCACGATACACCACTCTCCCCTAGCATGTTCACTGGTCGGAAGACCATCTGCGTTGTTTGTACTTGGCACTGATAATAAAACAAAAAATGTCGTGTATCACAAGGTGCTTAACTGAAGAGTGCAACCTATTAAAAAATCATTGAAATACTTGTTTAATAAAAAAATTAACTTAATAAAATCAAAAATGTGCTCCGCTCTAAGGCGGAACGAAGTTCGCCGAGTTAGCTATTATATAAAAAGAAACTTATGTTTTACGTGTTACGGGTGTTCTCATGAACGCCTCAATGAATTTCAAATCTGATTTTTGCGTATGTTAGAAATTGTCAATACGGAGGTTTATTATATTCGTGAGATAAACGCATTTTTGAGAATATCGTGAAAATAGCATAGTAGAAAATTTTACAACACCGGTTATCGGACATTAATTGCAGACAGAAGTGTAGTCGCAAAGGGGTCGAAATGTAGTTTCTGTGGGGCATTTATTAGAGATTCGAGCTCTCTTAAGAATACGATGTTTGTACACTTAGTCAAAAAGTTTGGGCAGGACAACGTTTGCCGGGCTCACTAGTAGTTGAATAAATGGCAACTCAATTTCTTTTTGCGTGGAAAGAAGTAAAAAATTCGTGAAAAAACAAAATAATGTAGCTTCGCCTGCGTACAAAAGGATGGGCCGGTAACTACGAGGGTGGATTGATAAGTTTCCGGCCTGACCAAGAGATGGCGCCACTAGGCCTACCTTGAGGTGGCGTTCTATAGTACCATCCTTAGATAGCTTGTAGCTATAGTTTCAGGCCGATCGCCATGTTAGTTTAGATTTGAGAGCACACTGAACAAGACGCCTCTGTGTTTTTCTTGAAAATTCGAAATTCGAAAAAACATTTCTACCGCCAATTTGACGTTGTATAAGCGTAATCCAAGCGAATTTTTGCGTCGATTCATAACCGTTGACGAAACTTGGGTCCACCACTACACTCCTGAAACCAAAGAACAGTCTAAACAGTGGATTGGACCAGGGATCCGACTCCAAAGAAGACAAAAACAAATTTTTCAGCGAACAAGGTTATGGCTACTGTTTTTTGGGATGCAAGAGGTATTATATACATTGATTACCTTGAAAAGGGTAAAACTATCACTGGTCAATACTACGCAGATTTATTGCAACGTTTGAGCCACGAGGTGAAAATTAAACGACCTCATCTGGCGAAGAAAAGAATCTTGTTTCATCACGATAACGCACCAGCGCACAAGTCAATCGTTGCGATGACAAAAATCAACGATCTGAAGTTTGAATTGATGCCGCACCCTCCCTACTCTCCAGACCAAGGCCCGAGTGACTATTATCTGTTTCCTAACCTCAAAAAATGGCTTGGCGGTAAGAGATTTGCGAACAATGAAGAAGTAATCGAAGCTGTAAATGGGTATTTTGAGGAGCTTGACGAATCAGTCTATAGAGATGGCATTACTAGACAAGAACACCGCTATGAGAAATGTATCAGCCTTGGAGGAGATTATGTTAAGAAATAAAAAAAAATTCTTAAAAACGTTGTTTTTCTTGGTCAGGCCGGAAACTTATCAATCCACCCTCGCAATTTGACATCGCGACTTACTATACCGTGTATAGTAAGTAACAGAAGTATCTTTACAATCACTTCTACCTATATATATTTTTTTTGTGGGACTTCCTGGCCAAAAAAACTTAAATTATGTAACATTTTTACACATATACTATTTTATATTTTTTTTTATTTATTTTTTAATGTACTACAGAATGGTTTTGAAAAAGAAGATTGTTTAAAAAGCTGAGATTAAAGCACACAATTAAAGAAAGGAAGGCCATCACAAATAAAATGAATGCATAGAAGGACATGTCTAAATTGATTCCATTTGTTAGCCTGATCATTTTGGAAACCATTTTTTATTGTTACACACAACATTTGCTTTGCACTAGCTAAAATACCCATTGCACCTAAAGTACAGGGTATCCAAATGTATATAGTTGTAATCTTCGATACTTCGATGTGTATATATTGTAAATAAGAGCTCGCAAAAACTGTCAATCTATTCCGCCAAAAATCATACAAAGGGTATACAAATATATTAATTTGCACTTATCTCTACATAAATAACCTTCTTAAAACTTATCTTACCTTTTAAGCCAATTAGGAAAGCCTATGAGTAATTTTATAAAAATCATAATGCATTATTTTTTGACTTGCGTAACTCAATTTGAATGAAGAAATATCATCAACTGCTCGAATTATATACAAGGCTAATAGACACAAATGGAAATTCTATTAAGGCCACTTTTGGCAGCCGCGGCTGACAGTTGGAAAATGTAAATTTTCAGTAGTACTCTCAGTTCACTCGTCAATTAAAACAACAACGACCGGCTTTCCTAGAAGGCATGTGGTATACGTTGACTTTTAACCTTTGCCGCATGGACAGGGCAGGACAGACGGGACAGGAGTGTGTGCTGAGAATCATGTGTCAAATTTATTGCTCCAGAAAAGGCCTTTTGGCAGAAGGGACCGAAAGGGGCACAAGTGGCCGATGCAGGCTGTGAAATCTGTCAACCGAAAATGTTTGTTGATATTTCCACACTTGCCACAGCAATTTGGTTACGACTGATTTTTTTTTTCGCACTCGGCCCGTTTTTGACTGCTTTTCCGCCTACTTTTCTGAATATTTAATACACAATTAAGCAATTTGAATAGCAGTTACATGGAAAATGCATTTTGAGCTTTTCACACTGATAGATAGAGGTTTGGGGATGAGAAAGCAAAGGAGGCTGTAGATTTCCGTGTGTGTTGAGTTGTGTTTTTTTTTTTGTAATAAAATAAGTTGACCTGGGGACAGGCAGATTGGTTGGCATTGCTTTTAATTGCGGGGCGTGAAAATGTTTGCTAAGTGTAAAATATTTTTAGAGCTAGGCCAAGATGTTAATTGGAGACTGGGCAAGCAGATTTCGACAATTTAAATGTTTAATTCGTTTTACTATAAGCATTAGTTTGCACTTAGAATAGACAATTAGATGCCTTACTGTAAGGTTAGTACATTTTTTTATACACTACAATTTGTCAGAAAAAATTAAGTTGCACATTTCTTTCTGGGAACTTGTGCATTGGACGTTTTTATGATGGGCTTTATATACTTTTATAATCTATCTGTTTGTCAAAGTATTACTAATATTATGGCCGCTACTGTCAAAACTTACTACGCTTGCATGTATAGTAAAAATAATGATAAACTGCGTCGTTAACAGTTTCGATATTAAATTAAATGAAAAGAACAACTCATCCTGACCAATTTGGTTTTGGGAGAATATTAGATCGCCCTTTCAATAAAGTAATGATAGATAAGCTCGTCTTGTCCATTTATAAAATAAATATTTCAAAATACTAAAATCGTCTAAAATCTTATATAGAAATCGATGTCTTCTAAAGTATGCATCGGAACAGTCAAAGCAATTTTGCCTATGGTACTAATATTATTTTCACTTTTAGTGTATAATAACTTTGACTTGTGCCTTTTTCATTGTCCAGCTACCCTCCATTGGCCAGACCTTTGGTCAGGTCACGGGTATACGCCTACCTACTACAACACGCCTCTCATTCCCGCACTGCTACCCTCTACGTTGTTGTATATATTGTTGTTGCTGTCAAAAAATGCATTACGGCTTGACCACTTAACGTAGTTGTTACATTTAGGGGTGGATGGTGGTGGTCTATTCTTTTTGTGACGGTCAGTTCAGCCGGTTTGCTGCGATCAGGGGTTAGTTCGTTATAGAGTCATTTTTAAAATGGCGTCCGCAACATTCATTTATGACATTTGCATTTTGCAGAACATGAATTCGACATAAACAATTTAGTGTTAATAAAAAAAAATTAATCGAACGAAAAATATTTTGTACACTGAGAAAAAAAATCAAACATTTCGCGCTCAAAAGATAAATTCTTATATCAAAAGTGTTTTTTGGCGATAAAAATTCCTACTTAAGAATGTTTAGTAGGATTTTGAGAATAAATCCCTTGATTTAAATAGATTTCTAACTGAAATTTATTTGTATTTTTTCTAATGTATTTTTAATTGCAATCATTATTATGAGTGAAACAAAATATCGCAGGATTAATTGTGCTTCAGTAAGTCCAATCAATATACAGAAGCTAATATGAAAAATTAAAATGATTTTAAGAACTAGTACTCTCAGTTTTAATAAAGTCTTTCGTAGTAATTTTGAGAATGTCTAATCATAATGCGAACCTTGTGAATATTTTATTCTTGGTTTAAGAATAACAGAGAACGAAAACTTTTCACAAATTCTAGGCTGAAAAAATTTTGGTTAGAGTGTATGTACTATGTTTTTAGTAATACATGTAACATCGATCCTTATTTTCATAAAAAAAATTAATTTTTTAAACTTTAACTTCGATTTCGACGTGCTTTGAAGTCTTATTTAATAAAATTGTTTTAATTTGAGTAAAGCTTTAAGGTTAAAAAGTTTAAAAGAGATTAAAAGAAAACAAAACTTAATGTAAAAAAAAAAACTTTTAGAATTCCCAGCGTTTTTTTTTAATTAAGTCTTTTTTCTTTTAGGCTGTTATACACTGTTGCGTATTATTACAATTATTATATATATTATAAATATTATAAGGTTGGAATGTAACCCTTGACACAACTCCAGGGTCCCTTCCGAGTAGTATTCTTAAAAAAAAATATTTTAAAGTTGAAAATAGTCTAGATACCATTCCTTTATTTTTTTTTTATCTCAAACAAATTTTCATTATGCATTAATTAGAATTATATAGCTAGGAAAAGCAAAAAACATGTTCCAAAAATTAAATAAACTTCTACAAAAGGAAGAATAAAGTTCTTTCATTAAGTTGCCTTTGTTCAGTGAAAAAATCGGTAAGAAATAGAGTTTCTTTACAACACGATTAGTAAGAAAAGAATAACTGCAATGCAGTTAGGAGTTTCTCGAATTATGCACAAAATTAAAAAGTGTATATGATGTATAAACACAAAGACTAAAATCATAAAATTGTTACTTTACTATCTTTTTCATTGGAATTGAAAAATAATTTTTATTTCAATATTTTGACTTAAAAATGAAAACTGTGAAAACTTGTTTAATATAAATTTAAATTTAAAATTTGGTCATTAACTAATATTTTCAAATTTTGAAAACAAACTATTTTTATTAATTTCCTTTTTATAAATATAAATAAGTTATTGCGTAATTTTTATTGAAAAAACTGAATTTTAATATCTTTTGGCGTTGGTTTTTATGATTTACACTTCAGTATCTTTCCATCGATGCCTGACATGATCTTAAAGATCCTACAAAATAAATATGAATTTGAATATCTTCGCGTTTCTTCATCAGTTCTTGATCCTTTCTAGAATGTGTCTGAGTCTTTCATTATTTTGTTGATTTAGAAGTCTAATCCAAACAAAATTAAGTAAGTTTTTTAATCCACTTTATAAACAAGCCCATTCCTTTAAGGGAAGTTCGTTTGTGTCTAAAGCAAGCTACAAATATCTTCTTATTAGAATTTGTTTAGAAAAATGTTTGGCATATCGTTTTGTTTTTTTTTTTCTTTGAAATAAGCGAAACAACAAAACTTTTAATACCAAATCAAATGTTAGTGTGTTCCAATCATTAAGAACCAAATATCCAATGCGGAATTCGCAAAGCATGCAACTTTTTTCAAGTTTTATAATTTATCGAATACAAAAATATAAAAGTATTAAAATTGCTATGTTTTTTTTACTCCTTTTACTAAATGGGACTGTTAGTTAGTTAGTCTCAATAAAAGTAACGAATAATAAACGATCTGGTATCTCGCTCTCCAAATTAAAAGCCGTATAAAGCGATACTGTTTCCAATGCCCATTTTCTAAAATGAGTTTTTCTCGTTTTGAGTCGTTTAAAGCGCTTTCCAAAATCTATAATATAAAAGAATTTAAGATATACTAAAAGATGATGAGTGATATTCGGAATGAAAGATGATTTCTGGTTCATTATTGAAAAACTAAATTATTGTGTCTCGTTTTAGGTAGTTACCAAAATCTTTAAGATAATTATAGACATAATGAAAGATGATTCCTATTCTAAATGCCTGATGATTCATGATTATTAAACAAATAAGACGATTTTGTAGAAACTCATCAAGGTCCTTAGGTAATTCGAAGCGCTTCTGATGTATTTGTAAATAATATTTCAAAAATTATATCATGCTCTTAAATTAGTGTTTTCATTGATCGGTCCTATAAAGTCTAGCTGTTAATGTGGTTACGATATCCATTGATATCATATTAGGTTAAACTTTAAGTAAAATTGGAAGCTATCCGACGTGTCTATGTTACATATTTTCGACTTTGATTGCACAAGCTTTACATAAGCTTTGTACTCTGAGTACGAAGTATAATTAAATGACTACAAGAAAATTTTTAGTGGATAAACAAATTTATATTTTTATTTCGTCATAGGAAAAAATCGTTATCTGAATAGTGTTGCAAAGCTTTTCCGTATTCACCCCGAAACCAGCTGCATTTTTCAAACGAAATCTGCAACAGAACTGAAAATTAATATTCCCATATCATTATTAGAAAATATAAACGTTTATTGTCTAAATGACTTCTGAATGGACCAAAAAAATTTCACATATCCAGCTCTAAACCAGCTTTGATTTCGTTTCAATCCTTTTTGCAACCTAACTTTATTAATCCAAGAACGTTCTAGTCGCTTCCAGCTCTCACTCTAAGTAAAATGTAATGAAAGTGGTTTTAGTTTAGTTTTTAGACCGCCAATAAATTTAAAACGTAAAAAATTTTAAATAAATATCAAACAAGTAAGGGAAATTAATTTTCTCTAATTTGGTTGAAAGCGAAAACCGGAACATCCCATATTTATTCTTGTGAAATTACAGCTGTGGTTATGTAATTGTTTTAAGCCTTTGTTGGTTGCTAGCACAACAGCAAAATTAATTTAAATTAATTTTTTATTTAATGAATGGAAATCTCCTTTGCTTTCAATAATACTTTTTTGCCTTTTCTTTTTATTTGATTTGTAAACGAAACTTTTTTCATGCAAGTCCTAAACTGCTGGCAACAATTTCAATATAGCAAAAAACATATTTTTATTTTATAAACAATTATTTAAGGCTATTTTTAAGTAATTTTTCAATGCTGTAAACAAATTAATGGCATAAATAAGCAACAGCTAGCGTCAAATAGACAGACGGACGACTTCAATAGCAGACACCGCGTGTCCTGCTCTCAAAGCGGCCATCTTTGAAAAGTCTCTACACATACATATACAAGCACGGGTACATATACATACATACATACATACATAAGCACGCACAAAAGCACAAAACGTAGAGCAAACAAATTAACTTTTAAAAGGTTTTGCCAATTTTTAGTTTAAAATTTTATAACTTTTTGTACACTTAAAAGTGTGTTTAATTTTATTTTAATATTTATACTCGCCAATTTGGTTCAAAAGCAATTTTATTTTTTGCATGAAAAAAAGCTTACCAAAAAAACCGAAATTTCTTTAGCATTTGCCAATTTTGCAAGCAAATTTGCTTTTATATTTATATATATAAATTTTTTTTAATGTACAGCTTATTGGTAAACTTTTGTGTATATTTTTTTTAAATCAATTAATTTTACGCGTTTGATAATGAAAACAAGTTTTTGGAAAAATTTTGCTCTAAGCCAAAATAAATGCGTGTAACGTAGCTTGGGTTTCCTTTTTTTATATAGACATATGTATAGGTTTTTTATTATGTATTTTGTCGGCGTTTTTCACAGCTCTCCACTCACAGGACATACTCTGCGCTCTTTTACGCTCTTTTCGCTTTACATTTTAAAGTTTCAAATGCGCAAAATCGAGATTTTACAAAACCACGTGTTAGACTTGCCGCACTTTTTTTTATAACTAAGTTTGTTTTTGTTTATTTCAATATGGAGCACATGTCTTAAATTGATTTAAACTTTAGCTTATCCTTATTGTTCGTTTGTTTTTTATTTTTTATTGGATTCCTCTGGGAATCCTTTGCATTATTCACTGCCGGCGTTGTTTGCCGTGCCACGCACCTTGGACGACTAATCAGCAGTATTTTAAAAAATTTTTAGCCGGTACGCAGCGGCTGCTGCGACTGCGAAAAAAGGAACTTTGAAGCGATCTATGCCTCTGTCGCTTTTGTTGTTGTTTTTTACAAAGGGGTGAAACGTAATTTGCTTTAAACGCGGCAGAATCAACCCCTCGCCTTGTGCGTTTTATGGAAACCCTAAAAAACGGGTTGCCTCTGTCTCTGGCTTTGCCTTTGCCTTTGCTCTCCCTATTGTGCGCGCCTAAAAATTGCACACACTCACATATGCCTTTAGGAAACGTAATGATCATTGCATGCTCATCATGAGCATGTCCTTGCACAATAATCCCACAGAGACTGAGATTCTTACGTGCCATTGTTGACACACCTTTTTGAAGGTATTTCACATATCGTCGCGACGCGGCTTCTGGAGTGGAGTGTCTCTAGCCGTTCGATCGATTCTCTCTCTGAAATGCTCTAGGTCCTTTGTTATTTTTTGGCCTGAGCATTTTATTTTTTATGTTTGCGCATATCCTGAGCAGCTTGGCGCGTTTTCTGTTTTTTTTTTTGCTTTTTTAATTCCTAACTGGTTCTTGTTTTTCTTAAAGAATTTTGAGCCGCCTTAAGTTTTTTGATTTTGTATTGTATGCCAGACCGGGTGTACTTCTATTCCATTTGGTGTATGTCCTTTTTACAGAGTTGTCTTTCTATTAGACTACTATTTGCATTTCGTAAAGGAGTATGCTTTTTTTTTTTGCTGCGGCAGACAACCCAATTTTCTTTTCGCTTTTATTTATTTATAGATATTTAAAAATGTGGAGTTATTAGGCAACAAATTCAGAAGAAATCCAAGCAGACACTAAAGAAAAAATTACAAATAAATTGTAGAACAAGGACTTCAAGTTCGAAAAATCATATTGCTTCCTTCTTGCTCTCTTTAAGCTGCAAGGATTTATCTTATTTCTTTACTTATGTTGAAATGCATTTAAAAAAGTCGTCGTTTTTGAAAAAAAACAAAGAAGATTCTTGAAATAACTCAAAAGAAGACTTGTTTCGTTGTCTATTGTCTTTAAGTTACGAATAAAATACTGTCAATCGGAGCATTAAAGCAAAACTGACCCACAATGTCAGTAGGGTATGCCCTAAAATTCTCAAATAAGGAAATATTTGAAATAACAAAATATATTTTTTATTTATCTTTAGAAGAAAAAGCTATTAAAATTATAATATTTGGGCATGTTCTAGATTTCGATTCCGACAAATTTCGACTCGTTTTGAAAAGTCTAGCTTTTTTGGTTTCGCATTAATACCACTAAAATTAATTTTGTATAATTTTTTGATGCTTTAAGAAAATTTAGATGTGCTCACTTGAACGAATTAGGCTTAATCTTCGCTATATATTTTTATTACAAAAAGTGGCTATTAAAATTGTTTAATGATTAATTTATTGATTAACGAATGTAAGATGTTCTGGATTTAGACAAAACAGAACTTCGAAAAGTTATCGTGTTGCACAAGTAAATTCGAAGATAATTTTATTAATGGATAGCTTAAAATATGTATATAAAATAAATTGTACAAAATTTGTAAATAAATAAAAAATATTAGTCTCTCAGAAAAATGTTGGCAGAAAGAAAAAATAAATTAATAAAATGGATGTTCGAAAACTTCTGGTAACTCTACAAGTGAACTTATCGATAGCTGGGCAGCTTTTCTATACAAATGGGTATCGATAGCACTCAAAATGAAAACAATTCAAAGTCGATTCGAACTCAGCCGCAATCTAGACTTTTCAAAACGAGTCGAAATCTGGAACAGGCCTGATTACAGTCGATTCGATGGCATACTGAGAAGTCGAAACCAGATGACTATGAGATATCTGTATTGAAATCAAATGCAGCAACGAAAAGCAAAGGCGCTATCTGGATAAGGTACTGCAAACTGGAAACAAAAATGGTTTAAATCATAAAAAGTTAGTTAATGAATTGGATAAAATTACGTACGTTAAAGTCGTGAGCGGACGACTTTGGGATATTCCGTATCACCACATTGCAATAAAATCCGAATATGTTGCTTAAGAACTCCAAAATCTGTTTATTTATCAATTTTGATCAAATTTGACACAGTGCTGGGAAACTTTAAAATATTTTCAAGTTGGGACATTTTTATAAACAAACAAAAACGAATTTTGAACCAAAAATATTTTTTTAATCGATTGATCTTATGGGTACTTCGACAAAACTTGGTAAAAAGCTTGAGAACTCAAAAAACTTTCAAATGGTTAGCAAACATATTATTCATCTAAAACTTTTGGGTGTTAAATGCAATTTACATATTTTACTTTTTACAAAAATTGGTGTTACTTCCAAATTTATCTCTCCGATTTTTATAAACAATCTCTCATTTTCTTCGTAATAGATCGAACTTTACGAATCATAAAAAAAATGCATGACATTTTTTTAATTTTTAAAGTTACGTTAGTATTTTCTTCAAATAGCTAGCGTCCAAGCCGTAAATTTGACAAGAACATGTTTCAAATATAACCGTTGTGTTAAATAACGATCTAAGGTTTGGAAAAAAAAATAATCAAAATCAGTTTAGTACATTTAGGGATATTTGCTTTTAAGTAAAAACATGGTTTTTTAATTTCGAAAAATTTCAAACTTTCTCGAAATCTGTTCCAACCAACATTCTTAAAATTTGTAAACTATTTTAATCCCGATATCTACTAGTAGAGCAAGGAGCCTCCATCTTATAACAATTAGTATGAAATAATTGAGCTACAAACAGGGTGCATTAAATTCGCATAGTGTATTCTACAATTTAAACAATAATTTCGAGAGACCAACTTAGTAGCTTCCATAAACTATAATTTTAATTTGTCATCCCTATATCCGTTTAGGGATTCTTTTAGACGAATTTTTAATTACATCTCTTTCTGTATAGTCATTTTGAGCAATGATCTTGAATAATCTGTTGTCTTACTCACGGAGGTTAATGAACTGCCAGACATGTTGAGAATTGCACAACAAATGCCAGACCAGGTAGCAGGCATACCAAAGATCACAACAGGATGTGTTGCCCGAGGGAAGATTAAGCGTAGCTGCCTTTTTCTTTTTCTTTTTTTTTTTTGTCAACGAATCTATCCATGAAGCGAAAAATGCTGGAAAACAAAACGGCGGCGAACGCAAGATGCATAGCTAATTTGAAGTTTTTTGCTTAAAACTAGTCCTTAAACACTTAATAAAACTATTGCTCTATTAAAACTAGTAAGGGCAAAAATCCATTAAAATTAACGCCTAGTTCGCCTATCTAACATTGCGCAATCACGCTCCTTTAAATCGCCTTGTACATTGAACCCGAAAACAATTTTTTTAATTACAAAAATGAGGGTTAGTACCCGTCCAAAAAAAGGTTAGTTTTTGGGCAAAAAAGAAAATATTTGCACGCATATCCCCGCAATTACTTACGGTTTTGTGCACTTTCAAGCCAGCTGAGTGCTCTAAGGGCTGCAGAGCAATGAACTGTAAGAGGGGCATAGTAAAAGCAACTTGGCCTAGGCCAAAGGATCTTCGACTACAGCTTGTAATACAAAACGGCCAATTTGGCTGAGAGCGAATTTGTAACTTGACTTGCCCGCAGTATTTCTTCAGGCAGCAGCAACACCTACATGAATAGCAGGAACTTGAGTGAAGTTTTTGAATCCTGGATCAGAAGTTGGCAATCAAGTGCCGATCAGTTTACGAACTATGGCAAAAATCACATCAAGGCGTAAAACCAGCAGCTGCGCAAAAAAACAAAACAAAAAAATAAAAAACTGCAGCCCGCTGCAAATACAACAAAAAAGTAGGAAAGCCGAGCAGCAACAAAAACAAGCAGCGAGCCAAAAAGGGGGAAATTCAATGCCGTGAAAAGGGTAGACACAACCGAGAGACTTATTAAACTGCGACGGATTGTATATATAGTAGTGTAACCTAACGGCAAGGACTACTAACATATGAGTTCGTTATCCTTGCCCAATCGACGCGTCAGCCTCGGAACAATGGCAGCAGGGCTGCTGCATCATCGAGAGCTTCGTACAGCCGTGCGTACCTTCGTTCCTTGTACCACGACAACGATGACAGACAGCTAGACAGACAGTCAACAGCGCGCAACTGCAGCGGGTTATTTTTTTATAGGGTTGCGTTTTTGCCTAGACTCCGAGTCTGAGTTTTAAGTTTTATCCTTTTGGAAAGTAGACAAAACCAGAAAAAACAACGACAAATGAAATGGGTGTTCACTCGGCTGATGCTGACGATGTAGCCGATGATGACTTTGCAGTACGTTGATCTTGTTGATGATTAATCTGACGTATACAAAAAAACCCCCAAAAAAATTCAACCTAAAATGTAGAGTCTGCTTCCGCCGAAGAGTTTGCAAATTAAATGTTTGAAGTTTTTAATTATAGTTTTTTTACTGCAATGGGTGAGAAAGTATTATTATAGCCTCCTGTAGCCGTAGCCATTGGGTCGATGGTATACAAAAGAAGGCTCGGCAGACCATAAGCTATTTTAAACAAAATGCACTACATAATCTAGGCTAGCGTGTCTGTTCCTCTCTAAGAACACCAAGATTTCGGTGACCACAGGGGTAAGCGACCAAGATGCATACATATAATCCACCTTCAGGGCGACCGTATTCCCCCTAATGAGTAGGAGTTGTTTTTAGCTGTACCAATACCATAATTGGCTTTGCATTCTGATTATAAAATACAAATATTGCAAAAATCATATAATTACCTTAGGGTGGATTAAAGCCCTCAGCAATTTTGATCCTTTGGGTCATTCTAAGCACTTTTGCCCAAGAATCTATAGGTCTAAAATGAATTTCGAGTCGCCCACGTTTTCGAAATAGAGTTTTATCAAATTATTTTAAAATCGACTTAGAGCCGTCATTAAGAAGGCCAAAAAACATTTTTTTCTTTGAACCGAAAGTGTTTTTGGGTTTTCGAGGCTAGAGATATTCATTTCTTTTATCAATTTATAAATTTTTGTGTATTTTTTGCTTTGTGTATTTTGTTGCGATCTACTTTTTATCGAATTTCGTTTTTGAGCTAAAGTTTCAATACTATATTCTGCTACTATATATTTTTATTTATGCCGAAATATAATTTTTTTAAGAAGTATAAGTTGGGTTGGGCTAATTTATTTATTCTCTTTAAAATTAAAAAGAATTCTACAGTAAATATACCTATTGAATTTATCAGATGAAACAACAATTTTGGTTTTATAGCCCTAAAAAATGGCAACTTACAAAAACACGACGTCACTGTTCTTTTAAATTCTGAAAAAAATATTCGATTTTATATCTTTTACATGCAGTTGTTTGAACGACCAGGCCCGTCGATAGAGCCCCCCATCGGGTACTTTTTCCTCCGGGACCGGACTCGAGAGTCATTCTGGAAGTTTTATGTTGATCTCACACTTTTCAACATTTATACGTATTTTCGTGAATTAAGAAAAACAGATAGGGGCCCGGATCCGAGATTTCCCCCGGGCCCGGATATTCTCTCTATATTTCATAATCAACTCCTTTATCCTAGAGGCTCTATAACTTGCCCCTATTTGCAGTAACTCCATATATGTAACGCAACCAACAAAAAGAAAGGAAACAATATGTCAACATCGATATTTTTATACCCTGTACCTTCGAAACGAATACACTAAGTTTTTGCGCTCAGAATCGCTCCTTATATGCTAAGACTAAGGGTATCTTAGAAACACCACAAATATCATTGCAACTGCAATGTTTAAAATTTTCTTAAATAGGACAATGAGATTGATATCCTCAAAAAGTAAAATAAATGTATATTTATTTATTCTGCATAAGTCTAACCAGCGATTTGGATTAGTGTAACAAGAATGTTTCTATCTGCTCCATTTTTGCCTATAACTTCCGAACGGATGGTCAATCAGCAAAAAGCAGTAAAAATTTCTAGGGGCAGGTAAAAAAATATTTTTTTTTATCCCACATGAGAGCAGACGAATGGACATTAGGGTGGCCATGTTTCCATGTTTCTTACGATATCAATAACGCCACCGCCTTAAAAGAGTCCTTTCTACCTGCAGCGCACGTAAAATTTAAAAACGATCCGAAACAAATACATAGGTCAAAAAAATAACGACAAATTTCATATGAATGCATGAATAGCGACCAAACCGTAAGTTTGATAAAAGTATGTTTCAAATATACAGGCCGGTTCTAGATTTCAACTCGTTTTGAAAAGTCATAACGTTCAGTGCATTCCAACAAATGGTGTTCCAGATTTTGACCGACTTCGAATCGTTTTCATTTCGAGCGCTATCGATACCCATTTGTATGGAACAGCTGGCCAGCTATCGATAAGTTCACTTGCAGAGTTTCCACAAGTTTTCGAACATCGACTTTATTAATTTATTTTTTCGTTTTGCCAACATTTTTCTGAGAGACTTATATTTTTAATTTAGTTACAAATTTTGAACAATTTATTTTATATACATATTTTAAGCCATCCATTAATAAAATTATCTTCGAATTTACTTGTGCAACACGACAACATATAACTTTTCGAAGTTCTGTTTTGTCTAAATCCAGAACACCTTACTTTCATTCCACTCGTTTTGGTTTTGCATATTCACAATTTTCATCTATTTATTTTGTAATAAAAATATATAACGAAGATTAACCTTGATTCGTTCAAGTAAGCACATCTAAATTTTTATTAAAGCATTTAAAAATAATACAAAATTAAATTAAGTGGCATTAATGTGTTTATTTAAGTAAAAAAAGCAAAATACTTTTCATTTCGACAGCTACGAGCTTTTGTCGGTATCGAAATCTAGAACATGCCTGACAATCAATTATCTACAGTCGCGTAAAAAATTTATCGATATCAGTTTAGTACAACCAGAGCTAGTTGCTGTTAAGTAGAGGCACTTTTTTTCTAATTTCAAAAAGCCTTTTTTCGCAATATGAAAAAAATTTTTGAGTGCATTTTCGGTTTCAGCATTTCATTTTATTACGGAAACTACTAACACATGTTGAGGATACCAAAATAAAAATAATAAAGTAAGCCCACCTGGAGCTAAGGCTACCAGTTGTGGGGCAAAGTCAGCAAGATCAGCATAGACATCATCCAGAGAACTTAGTCAAAGATTCTGAAAACTGTCACCGGGGCATCGTGATAAGTTCGGAATGAAAACATCCAGAGAGCTATGAATATACCACACGTCAGAGATGAAATGGTCCAATATGGAGCAAAGTGCTACAGTAAACTGTCTTCATACCCAAACCACCTGGAATCAAGGTCTAACCCGGTTATGCGATAGATCTTGGCTACGCCGTAGGGATCGTCCACGCCAGTTTAATTTGTTAAGATATCTAAAAATATTGTTAGTTCTCTTATCGAGAAGATTCAATATATAAAGCACAGATAAATAAAATAGTTTTAGAAACTTGTAAGAATAAATATCGATAAAAATAATTAAAATAGAAAAGTTCTTAGAAGGAATTACAGGAATGTAACATTTTTTTATCGAGAAAATGGATTCATGACCACCTGGACTGCATTACATTTTTTTTGAGAATATTATGCTGCAAATCTTTAAAATCTGATAAAAACTTCCAAAGTTGCTGCTTACAAAAACTGATTTATTTTGATCCCTCCACCCTAAACTGAGTTTGAAGTTTAACTGTTGTGTAGACTTTTGTATGTAAGTGTTTGTAAGCATATTTTTTATCTTCGGCAGCAACCTAATAGTGTTAACAACGCAATCCAGTCTAAAATTTAGCATGTTCAGCAACCCTAACATATTCACCGATAGAGGGCGCCAGTGAATAAAATGAACACATAGCGGCGTAAATTTATTGGTCATGTGTTCGTGTTTTTGTTATAATACAGACATAAACCTTAATTTAATTTAAGTTTTCAGGTGGCGTTTGATGTTATGCAAGTTATTTGCATAAAATTATGTTTAAATAATTACAAATTTAGTTTATAAACGTTTTTATTACTACCAAGTTATTCTAAGTTTTAATGTAACTAAAAAAAAGAAAATGTTATTATTTCGCAAACTTGCGCAAAAAAGCTTGCTGCGCTTTTTTGGTTTACCAATGACCTACGAAGCTTTTATGAATGGCGTCCAACGTGAACTTTAATGAACTAAACAATACGTAAAAGGATAGTTTAAGGTCAACTTACTACGTAACCTTGAGCTTTTACGCTTTCTCTCTCTCTCTCTTTCGCTATTTCTAGATAGTTTACGTACGCTGGCTAACTCGTTAGTTGATGACTAACTAAACTTAGTATCACTCAATTCTATGCTTGCTTGGCTCTCCCCATTTTTATCTCTCTACCTTGCTCTCTTTTTGCGTCGCTCCGGCGCTACGGCTCTGCCAACGTATTTATTTTCCATACGCCGTGTTGTACGTTTATCCAATATTTCCTTTAGTCATATGGCCACAAAGAATACTATAAAAGAAATGAGCGCGTGTGATTTTTACCGCCAGTATTTAAGCATTCGCCAATTTGTCGTCGGAAGCAACGGCAAGAATTCCGCTTTACTCTAATTTTGGATAGACCACGTTTGAGTGCTGATATTAAAAGTGAAAATTATGAAATAATTTGTGCGAAATATCTATTAAAAAATTCTATCGAGCAAATAATAAATACAAATTGTTAACAAGTTGGTGTAATTTAACTTGCGCAAAATGGTGAGCTATTTATATTAAACAAATTTAGCTAATTTCATTGATCAGACTACCTTGAAATAAGTCTAAAATTTTATCCTAGGCGACCTTGAATTCTCTTTGAATCTCACGTACACCGTGAGGGTTTTTTGGTTTTTTTTTTTTCACTGTTTGGCTATAAATGCGACAAGCCAATGGCCTAAAGCGTGGAAATGATTTAATGTTATCATGACAAGAAACATTAAGTAAAAAACTGCCCCTAATGTTTCGATTTGTGACTTAGTTGTTATGTAAACGTAGGTATATAGATGGTATAGTATACGGCTGTCAAAATCAATCAGTTTTAATGGTCAGATTTTGTTTTTAAGGCCATTAGGTTATTATGTCCGATAGCAAATATTTAAAAAACTGCGACTTAGAAAACGTTCTGCTTGTAGCTTTATAAGGTATTTTGGGGTATTTTAGTTTTATAAAAGACAACTTATGCTCGTATCTGACTTTTCATCCGATTTGTTCTAATGTTCTAAAAATTTTTTTTTATTATGGTTGATTCGTATATTCTAATACGTGAGAAAAATTAATCGCTACCGATGTCTCAGCTTCTGTGGGTGCTGTATAATCTTCGCCTTGGCCTATAACCCGCAACAGTTTAACTAATTTTTTGGTTTTTTTAAACCTTTCTTCGTATCATCTACTAATAACAATATTTTACAAATTTATGGGTCATCATAAAAAGTTTTCTTATGGTAATTTTGGGTCGAGAAACTCTTAACCACCGATTTCGAAATTTTTTCGAAAAACATGTTTTTAGGCAATTTTTTGAGTTATTCGTTAACAAAATAGTGTATCAATATGAAAGATGATTAGATCCAAAGATACCAAAATTACCCTTAAACATTTTTTTAAGAAAGTTAATTTTTAATCTAGGTTACAACCTTTCAATTTTTAGCTTAAAATTACAAAAAAATAAAGATCTCAACTTCTTCTGGCAAAGCTTAGTTGCTTCATTACTTTGCATGCCACTTCACCAGTTCCTTTGGGGCTTTGACGAAATTTGTCTATGGGGTTTTTTTTTTGGTTGTTATTTGCTTTAAAGACGAATAACAGTTCAGCTAAATTTTAGTTATCCTAAAGTAACTTTTTAACTCTTAGACCGGAATATTGTGGCCTAAAATAGTCTGAAAATAAAAGCCTTCAATATTTCGCAAAATGGTAGCCGTTTTTTGTTGTAGCTCAGGGTCTGAAAGCTACGTCTAGAGTACGCCTTGAGCCCATTGTTATTATTTGCATGAATTCCTCAAAACCACAATCCCATTCTTATCTTATTTATCTATAAACCAGAACTTCTTACTCATACTTTTCTCACAATATTTCATATTTGCATGCCGAAAAAACATCATCTAGCAATGCCCCAGATCCCATGACTTAAACAATTATAACATAATAAACTAGTTTAATCTAATAATTTTCTCAAAAAAGTCACAGTTGATGACGCCGATTTTTCTCGCTTATTATCTTGTAATATAATATATCAGTGCCTTATCTGAATTTCGGTAGCTTTTTTATCTTTAACTTATCAGCTGACTACAAATTCAAAGTATTATCGCAGAGACCATAAAAAACAGCAACATTTAAAAACATTTACAAAAATATTTCTGCTTAAAAGTTAATAAAAATTAATAAGCCATGGTCATCAAGGGTTTCCAGTTAATCAATGTGCATGCAGTTTCAGAAACAGGCTTAAAGACTTAAACATTTTTGGCGAATAAAAATGTCATGCAAAATTTATATACAAATGTATACTATACATAATATACTTTGTATATATGGCCATTGTTTTTTTGTTTATCCCATTAAGCACGTGCGATATCTCCGAGTTTGGCCTTAAGTTGCAGTTTATTTTGGACTTAAAGGCTTTGTAAAGTGATAATTTTTATTTGGTTAATAAATGAGTGTTAAATTGTCTTTTAATGAATAATGAATGCTTTTAAATGCATACAAAAGTTAAGCGACTTATATAATCTAATTACGCAATTATTATTACAAAGCAGGCATAAAACTTATATTTATTAGCTGGCTGCCCTTTTATCATAGTTAGTGATATGATATCTTAACTAATAAATACCGAAATAAAGTTCATTGTGCCTAAAATAAATACAAATCAAAGGATAATAAATAAAAAGCCTTTTGCGTAGCGAAAATTAATAACTTTGATGAGTAAAACCGATCCCAATACGTAAATGTAAATGAGTAGAACCAGCTTCTTGATTAAATTAATCATTTTATTACAGTCTGCACTTTTTTTAGCTTTAAATAATTAATGCAATTAGGAATATTTTATAAACAGGCCGAAAAGTTACTTTTGACATTTCAGACTGGATTTAACTTTTTTATGTACCTGAAATTTTTGTTTAGTTAAATTTCTAAAGTCATTAAAAAAATAAGTACGCAGATTAAAGCTGTACCATTAATTTAAATAATAATACAATATATAATACTATAAGCTCATAAGCAATTAGACTTAAATATAGATAGAATGGTTAATATTTATATACAAGTAAAATGTTAGTATATTATATAGAGCCGAAGGCCTTTTGCTGCCAGTGCTTGAAATTAGTTAGTCTTATAAACCTACTTAATCTATAATACATAAAGGAATTTATAAAAACAAGTCCCTAAAAAAACTTGCTTAATAAGAAAATTTCAAAATCAGTAACGTTTTGTACCAAAAGATAAAAAGTTCAAGTCTTATAAAAAGTTCGGTAAGCATTCAAAATAACACTCAAAACATTGCGATAATAGTTTAAGCAGCAATTTGCTTATCGATTTTTACACGAAATCGATAGCGCTTTAAGCATAATCGAAAAAACCAACTTCAATTTTATTTGTTTGCCATTTAACTTTCTTTGGGTTTTTTTTTTTATTTTAGTTGCTTACTCATAAATTTTTCCATTTGCAGCTGTTTTAAATTTGTTTAATTTAAGCATACCTGCCCATAAAATCTTTCATTGAGCACTTTCGGTGTATTTATATAATATAATTTATATATGCAATTGCCATATACATTTGTTATATAAGATCTTAATATAATCCTCAAGCAGTCTTAAATCATTTGTTTTTGGCTTTATTTATGCTTACTTAGCTGTTTGTACGAAAAGTCCCACGAATGGGTCTCTGGTTAGTTTGCCAAGTAAATGTATCCATTAGATACTATCTATAGGTTCCCTCCACACGTGACATGCACTGACGTATTTTATGAACCCGAAACAATTGACAAACAAAGCTGAATAATATACGCTATAAAGCTAAATACCCTGTAAAAATATCCAAAATAGAAATTATTTTGAAAATTTTGACGGCTGCTGACTGAACTTTGTAGCTTGAAATATTTTTAAATAAATATAAATAAATTGTTTGTTTTGTTATTCTTATTTATTTTGTTCAAGTGACGTCAAATTTTGCGTAATAAATTCATTAATAGTTTTTTAATTTCCGCCTTGAGTATATAAAGTTGCATATATTGTTTTATATTAAAAATTCGTCATATGTGGGTCAATAAAACGAAGGCAAAGCATTTTATAAAGCACTTTAACCCAAACTAAACGATTTCAAATGCATATAGTAATTCCTTTGAAACTCGTTTGGAGGTTTTTTTTTTTGCTGTCAGAGGCTTTACAAATGGGTTGGATCTTAATAAAAAGGGCTCGTCCAGTATGACGTCATTGTTTGTTAGCGATTCGGCAATTTAGGAGATGCTAGATCCTGCGAATACAAATCCAATTATACCGACAATCTGTACCTTCCATCTGCTTTTTTAAATTACTTTTTTTTTCAAAACAATAACCTAAACAATTATTACGAGCAACGTGATATTCCTTCAATGGGGCTTATATTAAATAGTTCGCACCTCACGTACAGATATTTGCAAAATTTACATTTTTAGGGCCTGAAACGTTAACTGGTACGCTGTAGTAGCCTGGTCCCAGGGCACCTACATTTCTTTAAGCCCACCATTGTCCCAAGACTTTCATTCATGTTCTTAAATACATATAGAGTGGGCCATCTGTTACTTTGTTTGTTAATTGCTTTTGTTCGTAAATTTTCCAACAAAATTGGACAAATTTATATACCATATACAAATTTGAACTACTTATTTATATATGAAAAATAAGGCCCGTCCTAATTTTCGAAGAATTGTTTGTTTGACGAAAACTCATCTGGCTGTTCTCCCATACATTGAACGAATAAGAGACGCGGTCCATGAACTTCAGTTGTTGCGTCAGATTTCGACGCAAAGTGATCCTAGCAAGACCTTAATTTTGCGAACGATGGCGCTTCGATGTACACGGCCATTCATCGGCCCGTGTCGATTTTTCTTTCACAGAACCACAAATTTACGAGTTGTTGGGTTATTAAATGTTCCATGACTAAAATTTAACTTGATAAATATTTCGGCGGATATGATTGGAACTACCCACCCTACAGATTTTGTCCAGGACAGCAAGACTCTTCTCTTGATTAACAGACAAAGCTGTTGTGTAGCCCTATATAATAATCATCAAACTTATCGATTACTCAATATAGGTTAGGTTAGGTTACACTGGCCGGCCACAACAGAGTGCAGCCTAGCATAGACCTTTTGGTCCTTAGCTGTGCCAGATTTGAGGTTATTACGCAAAGTGATGGTCGGTTAAAAATTTTACTTTTTTGGCGAAATTAAGTAGCCGCCCAACTTGCAGCCTGGCCACCTCTTCTAGACCGACAAACGCTGGTTCTCCTAGGGTGGTCAAACGATGTCTAGAGATGGCTGGGCAGTCGCAGAGTACGTGTGCTAGGGTCTCAGGGACTTCTGGATCCCTGCAGATCCTGCATAATTCGCTTGCCGTTAGTCCCATCCTATGCGCATGCTTCGCTAAGAGGCAGTGTCCTGTTAGCACACCCGTGAGGGTCCTGCATTCAGTGCGTGAGAGTTTCATTATAAAGTTACTTTGTTTTCTGCCGTAATGAGCCAGCATGATTTTCACTGTGTGACAGCAGTCTAGATTTTTCCATCTAGCTTCAGCTCTGCGCTTCATGTTGCACTCCAGCATAACGTAAAGATGCTTGATCGGTCGGCGTACGTCGTGTATTTGTCCCTCCGGAAGCTCAACACCGCTTTTGGCAATTGCATCCACCATTTCATTCCCCATTATGCCTTTATGTCCAGGCACCCAGTAGATATGCAGTTTACGAGCCGCAGCTAATCTATGGATTACTGCCTGGCATTCAAGGACGTGGAAGGAGGATGTACAGTGCGATACAATAGCCTTGATAGCGGCTTGACTGTCTATAAAGAGGTTAATCTTTGTTCCAGTTGAAGTGTTGGTGCATGCCAGCTCAGCCGCCTTCATTGCGGTGAATACTTCAGCCTGGAAGATGCTGCAGTGGTCCGGAAGCCTGTAACTTTGACTTACAGTAAGCTCCGAGCAGTATACTCCAGCACCAACACCCTTTTCCATCTTTGAGCCGTCAGTCAATAGGTTATAGGTATTATGACTGGGTATAAGGCCTTTACGCCAGCCGTCTTCCTCCAACGTCACCTTTACCCTTTTACTCAACATAGGGTGTCCTTAATTTGATCACAACAAGACCCAGACTGTAGTTTATCAACATATCTAAGAGCTTATAGCTATTTTTTTAATATTTTTAAGACATGTAATATTCTCTTATATCGCAAGACTTGTAAATAATTGATGTTAAAAGGTTCAAGTTTAAAATATTTATTCATTGACAATTTTCGCTCATCAATTACATATTTTTGTACATACATACATACATAAGTATGTATGCAATACTTACACTTTCAATTGGATTTTTTTTTTTGAATAGAATATATATTATATATAGAATTTAAAATCACTGAGCAGCATTTCCATAGAGTCTTTTTGTGGCAGGCAACAATCTCGATTGCTTTTGATGCAATTAAATTGGATATTGCGAAAAATTTATATTTGACGCATTGACATTGTCTGACATGAGCTAAAAATAATGTTTAAATAAAAGTTCCTTTTATAAATTGAGCGTGTGAATCACATTTAATGGTTTCCTACTTTACTTAACACTATAAGTTTATTTTAAACTATAACTAAGCTAAAGAAATAACACAAAATAACATTGAAAGTGACGGACACAGTAGTGATTAGCTATTGATTTTCCTAGTTTTAAAGGTTTTTTAGCACACCATTAGAAAGTGAACATAGTTGGATAAAAAAGGCTTTGATAAATGGTTGTTAAGCCTTGAAGACAGCTGCGTAATGCTTTTAGCATTGAAAAAGTTAGTTTTAAGTTAAATAATAATTAAATAACTTTTTGGTCGACATACTTAATTTAAATACTTTTCATATCGTGGCTTAAACTGGGACCCAAATATCCGATTGCCATCATATTCCAAAACACTTCGTCTTATTAAGTTGCCTTCCTTAAATTATCTTATTCTTGCATAAGCTGTTACTCGGTCTTATCGATTCCAATGTACTTTTCTTAACAAAGTTCTTTTTGTCATACCATCCAGAGTAACTCATAATTTTGGACCCTTAGCCATACCTTCTAAAAGATTTAATTATGCTTTGCACTCTAACTATAATATCCATTACAATTTCCTCTCTTTCGAACGATCTATTCAATGTATCACTTCTCCTATCTTAAGTCATCTTGACTTGCCACAATGAGCATCCTTTAACTATACTATATTAAGAGTCACCCACTTGGTCAACGATGATATATTGGTTCTTTTTGTGATACAATGTTTAATTTTTATCTTGCTTACTGTCTGGCCATTTTTAATGTAAGTTGGTGCATATCATTAAAAAGTTCATCCATCGGGCTAGAGAGGCGGATTAGTTCATATCTATAACCCCGCTCTATTTTCTTTACTAAAAAATTCTACTTTTAAATTGACCTAAGCTGTACTCCTCAAATAAATAAATTAAAGTAAAAAATTCTGGGTGGCCTGCAAACATAGATGAATGTAGAGATATCGTTACGCTTCTTTGGTTTGGAAGCAGTTACAAATTATACTCCAATATTTTTTAACAAATTACTTAATTCTTGATAACTGACTTAGTGGCTATTTTACGTTGAGTCTGATTTGACAAGTTCTTGTATAGACATGTTGGGCATGAGAAAAGGTAAGATGACTAAGTGTCTTGAGCGATAAGAACGTGATTCTTCGATCTTTCCTGAAGACTGTTTTGAAACATTGTTGAGAACTTCGGGTTCGTCTGCAAATCTAGCCCGTCTTTTCTGCTGTCCTACGATAGATTCTATGCCAAGGCAATTTTAATAAGTAGATGCTTATAATTCACAATTGATTTAAACAGTATTTGTATCTTACTGTAAATTGTGCTCATTTTGTAATTATAAATTTTTTTTTAAATATATTTTATTTTTCTTTAATGAGCATCGTTTTTCAAACTATTGTTGGAAAATTCATTCTCGTTTTAGTTTGTGTTATTAAAATTTGAATTTGTTCCAAAAAGTATATATTAATATTCAAAGCACATAGCTTATTTTATAGTTTAAAAATCTTTTACATAAAAAAATGGCGGACGTAAAGTCGGGCGCGGACGACTTTAGGATACCCTGTACCACTAGCTTGTAATAAAGTCCGATTTCTTCACAAAAAACCAAATACAGAAGAATTTTTAAGCAAACATTTTTTTTTTGACCGATCGTTCCTATGGGAGCTATATGATATAGTCAGCCAATTTCAATAAAATTTGACACAGTGCTTAAATACCTTAAAACAGATATGAATGCCAAATTTATTTCAAATATCTTTACAAACAAACAAAACACATCGAATTTTGTATAAAAAACGTGTTTTTGGACCGATTGGTCCTATGGGAGCTATATGATCTAGTCAAACGATTTGGATTAAATTTGGTACAGTGCTTAGGAACTATAAAACACTCACGAATGTCAAATTTGGTCCCAATATCTTAACAAACAAACGAAACACAGCAAATTTTGTTAAAAAATCGATTTTTTGGAAGATCGGACCTATGGGAGCTATATGATATAGTCAACCGATTTTGTTCAAATTTGGCACATTGCTTAAATGGTCTAAGAAATTTCCAAACGCCAAATCTGGTTAGGATATCTTTATTAAACAACGAAATATAGCGAATTTTTCTTTAAAAAAGTTATTTTGGCCGATCGGTCCTATGGGAGCTATATGATATAGTCAACCGATTTCGATCAAATTTGGTACAGTGATTGGGAACTATAAAAAACTTTCGAATACCAAATTTCGTTACGATATCTTCATAAACAAATAAATTATTCATCTAAAACGCTTTTTTTTTGTCGAGGTCGTCTCAAACACCCCCATGGGAGCTATATAATTTATCCCCGATATCAAAAAAATAAAATAAACTTGCCTCCTATGGAATAATATGGGATCTAATGTGAAAGTTTGGTAACTCTAGCTCTTACCATCTCTGAGATCTAGGCGTTCACACGGACGGACAGACGGACAGACGGACGGACAGACGGACAGACGGACAGACGGACATGGGTATATCGACTTCTCTATTCACCCTGATCATATTTTAGGTAACTTTGGGGTGTCTCCGACGTCTCCTTCTATATGTTACATACATTTTCGGCTTGCACAAACTTAATATACCCTTGGACCATACGGTACAGGGTATAAAAAGTAAAGGCCAAAATCATAATTTCAGATTTTGAACCAATGCAAAATTACGTTTTTATGGCTCATTAATACCAAAGTCAACCGTGCCCGACTTTAACGTATTTTCCACCAACTAATTAGGAGCCTAATTAACACATTCTTAAGTTAATTTTATCTTCTCAAACAGTGGCATTATAATTAGTTTTCTTCAACTTACGTAAAATTCTGATGAAAATTTATCTTCTCAAACAGTGGCATTATAATTAGTTTTCTTCAACTTACGTAAAATTCTGAGGAAATTCCATATAAACAACTGGCGCATCAACCAAATAGCTTTTTAAGTAAAGCTAGTAGTAATACGTAAATCAATAATTTTGACAGTAAATAACATGGATGGTACCAGGTTTATATTTAAAGACGCAAAATATAAATAGTAACCCTCGCAATTGTCTCCACTTGGTGTTTCTATACTGAGGTTCCTTGTAGCGTTTTTTATCTCTGTTCTTATTTAGTGCATAATAACCTGTTGCTACTTGAGTTGATTGTCTTTCTGGTAGCACTTTCACCATAAACATCATCGAAATCTTTATTAGTGTGTAACTGCTCTTAATGCATTAAAAACATCTTCGAACTGCAATTTCATCAGTTGAGAAAGTCGTTTTACAGTACAAGCCAACATACATATCTTTCCACATACTTATATATAGTATATTGTTTTCACAATTTTTTCCAAAGACAACAAATTTCCATGAAAAATAAAATCCAACGTGAATGATCTAGAAACTGGCTAAATTTACATAATCCACTCTACTATGTATGTTGCTCCCACTTTGGTATTACCTGCAATTTGCATGCCATATTTGCTGCCGCTTCCTGCCTTTGTGCAACAAGTTAAACTAGCCTGTTGCCTGGCCACAATTCTCAACAAAACTAACAAATATTATTGTACATTTCGCTGAAAGATGCTGTTTGTTTGCTATGTTGCAGATCTAGGCTGGTTTTTGTAATTAACATTTTTATACCCTTCATCTTTAGGGTAGATGGCATTGTATGTAACAGGCAGAAGAAGGATTGACCAAGTTTACTGCTTGCACTAAATTGTTTAGCATCATCTCTGATACCATTGTATGGAGTTAAGATTTATCGTCCCAACTCACTTAGGCTAAGAATAGGCCCGTTCCAATACGCTTCGGTGTATCTTTTACCACCTTTTCGCACTCATATGATATGAATCACAGCCATCGGGCGGCTTGAATGAACCTTAAGAGGCATTTTGGACTCTGCTTCGGGAGCTGAGATGAATCATTAAGGAACCTTGTCCTGTATAGTCCAGGGCAGTATTAGAAAAGGTCTCCACTGCCTCCAGCTCCTCCTCATCGCCACAGCTTCACAGAAGTCATGGTATGGAGCGTTCTCACCAGCCAGTGTCCGGTAATAGTTCGAATGACAGTCGAGCATGACAATTAATACAGCAAAGTTCCATAGTTCTTTTCTTGCAATATGTCGGCCATGTTTACCGAGAGATTCGATATCCGATTCCATTTTCGGACGAAGTAATTTCGTAGTCTCGGTTTGCAGCTGGCCATGGGTATTCACTCTCAGGCCATCCTTGTCTTAAAGGAGGATGCTGGTAGATGTTTGTCTGCCAGTTCATCCGCAATACAGTAGCCTCCCTATGTCCTGGGATCCATAGGTTGATTGACAAAAGCAGTTGTTCACTAACTTCATGCACTATGCCAACGAAGCGAGAGATTTAATAGTCGCCTGTCCAATTACACACAGATGTTCTTATTTCGTACTCGTGAGTTACTTATTCTTGTCATACACTCCTGATTTACAATAACCTCTGTTTGAAAGACACTGCAGTTATCCGGAAGCCGGGCCTTACGATAGGGAAGCGCAAAGTTCTGGAAGAACGTCTAAAAACGTTGGCGGAGTAAAAATGGTGAATCTATAAAGCCCATTATTATAATATCCTAAAATTATGTAATGAATGAAAATCAATTACATGTATGTGCATAATACATAGTATCACAAAGGGCCTATCCTTGGCCTAAGTGAGTTGGGATGTCGGTCCCAACTGCCGCCCTAACCTAACCTAACCTAATGTGCATAATAATTCTACTGTACTTAAAACAAATTTGATGAATAGACTTACATATATATGTATGTATAGGTATAATCCTAGTCAACAAAGAAACCTTGACTTTTTTACAAAACATACTCCCATCCACATAATCCACATTGCCCTTGCAAACGCCCACAAACCGCAATTTATCAATGCAAAATTGGGCGCAAAAAATGATTTGTTTTGAAAAACTGATTGCAGGGTATCCCATTGTCAGGCACTCCCATCGATAAAATCTTTTTCTTTAAATTTTGTTCAATATTTTATGGTGCTTAATATAGCGGAGTTTCTGGAAACGTCTTGTCCATGGTATAATAAGACAAGGTAACGTACTCCGAACCTACCGATTTCTTATTTTTTGTGTGGACAAAAAAGCGAGAAAGCGAAAAAAAAAACACCCTCGTTGCTGTTGTCGTGCATAAGCAAACACACATACATATGCACATATGCATACAAAATTATTTTTTGTTGCTAATGCTTGCGATAAACGCTGCACAAAATAACTGCATATGCTTAAAAACAATGCGCAGACACAACCTTCCTCATGAACATTCGCAACGAAAATGAAATTAAGAATTGTCGTGCGAGTGAAATTTCAGAGTACTTTACCTTAACTTATTATACCATGGTCTTGTCGTTAATTGACCACTGTCGATGTGTTTCCAACTTGTTGTTTGTTGTCTGTCGCTTGCTCTCTGCCTTTCTCTTCAGTTGCTGAGTATCTGTAGCTGCGCGCTCACACGTAGCTCACTTGGCTTGTCTTTTTTTTTGTTTTGGCTTTGGCCTGTTTTGTTGCCTGGCTGCATTTTTGGTTTGATTGGTTGCTATTGCTGTTGATATTCGCGTGCTTAGCGATGGTTGCGTGAGCGCCAAAGTGCAACGTGAGTAAGGAAGATCACGACAAAAAACTGGTCATTTACTTGCAGAAATCAAAGATTGTAACTAGTCTTTGGAAGTGGTACTACCGCAACTACACAATAAATTGAATTCATTTATCATCTAGATGCTTCGAGTAAACTTATAATTTCTTGACTGTGTATTTTTAATTTTAAACTAACCAACGTTCTCCCTCTTAATAATAACTTAATAATTTAGATTTCAAGTGTTTTTTACAACCAGTTATAAAGAGTCATATTATTACACAGGCCCCTAAGCATCTTTGTAATAGCTCTTCCATTGAACAAAAAGCCTTAGTTGAACGAACAGCGGCTTTATTAGCGGTTTTTCCTAAAAATCCACAAAAAATCAAGAAATTAAAGAAATACAATTTTAGATCCTTATTTTATAATAGACTATGCGTTTAAAAATATAAAAATTTTGGACTTTTGCCAAAGATTTTCAAATAATGCTGTACCTCCAGCTTAGAATCATTTAATATAGCTATACTCGCACTTAAAGATCCTTAAAATTGTTCTTACATTATATAAAAGCAGCTACAAAAACATAAATCTTCAATAACTACACATTAAATACTCCTTGCAACATCGTAACACGTTCACAACCAAAACTACCATCACTAACCCACTAACACTAATTTCCCGTTTGCTCTCAACAAATGTTGGACTCTTTTGCATTCCATTTCTTGACGCACTCAGTTTACTCACACGTTTACACACAAATGCACACAGCCATAGCGATGAGTATACCCTCATGAGAAGAGTACATGCATTTGGTGCAATACTCGTGCGCCATTTGAATCGTTGAGCTCAAATGTTTGCTTTATCACCTTTTTAGCTTGTAAATATCTACTAGTTATGTTATATAGCAATATTAAATATTTTAATCATATAAACTATTGTCTCGAAACCCATATGGTTTTTTATTCTTCAACTTTTTAACCTACGATAGTTTGCTTTAAAACCGTACAAAGACGTACTGACAGTGTTTATATGTATAGTAGTTTTCCAATAATTAATTGATTATATATTAAGTTAAACCAAACCGGAAATTAAAAGTGTAAAACCAATTTAGGACTCTTGTACAGATTTTATGTTTAAATAGATTTCTAGCATCGAGAAGTCAAAAAGTATCTGATAAAATAATCAAACTTAGAACAGAACCTTACAAATGACGTGAAACTGGAAGTATGGGAACACGAATATGCTCATTTTGCATGCAATTTGTATACACTGCATGTGCTGCATAACTCATGTAAAGAGTATTTACAAGTCGGTAACTCCCAACCACTTTGTTCTTGCTTGTTTGTTTATCATGAGAGGGGTTCACTGTGGCGATGGCTATGGGACTGTTGCTGCTGCTGCTGCCGGCAAAGCGAGCGGCGGTTGTCAGAGTAGAGTCCGACAGTCATTCCACAGTCGGGTGATTTCTCGAGTTAGTCGCGCTTTGTAACCTAAACGAATCTGGCGTGCATTCTGCCATCCGTTGCCGTCTTTTGAGGAGCAGCTGTGTGTTAAATAGTCGCCGCCGCTGCCACGCTGAAAGTTGAAAAAAGTAAAGCCAATATAGTTTATAAATACATACAGTACTTTAATGCTATATATGGGAGCTAATCAAACGACAAAAAAAATTGTAATCTATATAATCCGAAAGTGTAAGGAAAAGCACATGGTGCGCAGGCTGTGCAACTTGGCAACAATTAAATAAATATAGTTTTGCAAATAATTGGTAAAAATACATTGTATATGTAAAGTGCGTGGTTTATTGTTTTTGTTCTTGTTTTGTAGTATTTGCGATAAAAATACAACGCAGTGTTTATTTCACATGCCGCATAGAAAACCTTAATACACCCAAAAAAAAAACATGCTCAAAGAATTGTTTAGTGACGTTTGCATTTCTTTTGTTTTGTTTAAGAATTTAAGTAAGTTTTGGTCTGATTCTTTTTCCATATTCCGTGAAGACTTACAGTGTATCAGACAAAGGAAGTGCTAAGCAAATAGACTGGACGATTGACTAGACTTTGTGTGAGCACTGTGGTTCCTGCTTTTGTTGTTGTTATTGTTTCTGTGATCATGTACCACGTCTTGGACTGCTCCGGACTCACGTCCCATGCATACAGTATTTTATACATAGTAGTATAGCCTTGCATTTGTTTATGTTCTGTTTTGCTGAAGAACCAAGAAATTACTCACCTTGCTTTGTCTGTGTATACATATACATAGGTATATTTATACGTATGTACATAACATATGAGACTTCTTGTAAACAAGAGGTATATTTCCTGTACTAAGGTATAGATATGTACATATGTATGTATATACTTAGTACAGCTGCATTGACATGTGCTGACCAAACACTGAATCGACAACAATCTTAAAATAATAATACAAATGTTGCAATCAGTCCGAACTTAATACATTAAAGTTGCAAAAAAGTCATTAAACAACTTCAAAGGACTATTTTCCATAAATCAATCAGATTATACAAATTTTATATACATAAATCAAAAAGTATTTAATGTTGGTTTTAATTACTATGCTATACAAGGAACAGCAAAAAACGCGCCCGAAAAAAAACCGTGTATAAGAAAATTAGTCGGAAAATTTCACCTTCAAAAGCGAAGAAAGAAAACTATCGAATTTTGTTATGGATCACAATTCCTTTAACAATTTACATATTTTTCTGTTTTTTATACTATTTTTACCTGCGCCTACCTTTAATGCATAAATTAATTTCTACTACATATATAGGATTTGCAAATTAGATGATTATAATTCCACTCAATTTCCCTTTCGATTCCATTTAAATATAGATTGAATACAAAAACATGTGCAAACTTCACTTGAACTTTAACCAGCGTTGCCCCAGATTAAAAACTTAATCCAGTCAGCCCATAATTATCATTCTAATCATCGGAATTTCAGAAACCAGTGACACAGTAAGCATATGATTATAAAGTCTAACAAAGATAATGTTCGAGACAAAAACCTATCAGGTGATAGTATGTTATGTTACGCGTCTGTTAAAAAAAAAAACATCTTTTTGAGACGTGCCTCCCAACAACAATAAGTAGCACACTTTTCAACACTTGTTCCACAACTTTTAACTTTTAGTATGTCATTGAACTTTGAGATGACTCCAACTTATGAGTACCTATAATAAAGGGCGGCTTGATAGGCTGCACTTGGCATTATTTCGCTTTTAAATACTATTGATCTTGATTTATTTTTAGTTTTTTTCATCTTTTTAAAAATGCTCAGCAAAACGGTTGTGTAACTAACTAAAAAAAATATAAAAAGAGAAATCCATATAATATATTCATTCACTGTCTTATCAATATTTAGACGCCGCACTTATCGGTGCTTACTAGCCGCGTGTTTGCTTCCACAAGGTCGCAAGTTTGTAGTCTTTTGATTAGAGTGGAGCAATGGTTTTGCGATTTCCAGTTTGTGATACCTAAATTGGCTATTACTTTGGGTAATAAGTAAGGATTTTTTGAATGAACTAGAGTTTTTAATTCCCAGAAGCTGTAAAAATAAATTGATTCTAACTTGGTTTTGATATTCTTTTAAAGAATTCCTTTAAGGTAACTACCATTTCCGCAAGTGCTGATCATTTTTCAATTAGGATTTAGACCAACGAAAGCTTGGAATGAGATCCCTATCCCAAAAATGGTTATTTTATTTGATCGATATAGTATATCCAAATGAATTAAAAAAAATATCTAGTTTCAAGAGCATAAATGGGGCAGAGAGTTCTCAAATTGTTTACCAAATATAATCCAAACTGTGCCAAATTTTAACAAATCTGTTGACTATATCATATAGTTGCTTTTAAGGCCTAGTTCGTTTGCTTATGAGCAAATCGTTACCAAATTTGATAATGGAACTCATCGGAATCTTCTAATTCGATTATTTGCTTTTTGTGATATTACAGAGTAACTCCAAGTCGTGACATAATTTTTAAAAATTAGTATGCATTTCTTTTCAATCAATTACACAGGTCAACATGGTTCAGTTGATGGAAAGCTAAGAGTCATTTCCGAAGTAATTTGGTGCGTAGAATCCGAATCCGGCGTCAAAAAAAAAATAACATAACCTCAAATATCTCAAAATCCTGACGTGATGGGCCAGTTCTGACGCCGGATTCGGATTCTACGCACCAAATTACTTGGGAAATGACTCTTAGCTTTCCAACAACTGAACCATGTTGACCTGTGTTATCTCTAAGGCTTATTGCAAATGCTAATGACGTCGAAGGGATATATCTCGTAACTTCGAAAAGCCATAACTCTGCGAAAAAAAATCAAAATCCTGACGTGATAGGCCAGTTCTGACGCCGGATTCTGATTCTACGCACCAAATTACTTCGGAAATAACCCTTAGCTTTCCAACAACTCACATGACCCCTGTATTTGTAGACCTGTATTATACTTGTTTCTTGATTTTATTATATCAAACATGACAAGTTTTAAGTATTGGCGACTAGTAACTTATTACAAGATTTTTTTAGCACTTCATCTGTCTTCTTGGAACTGCTTTAAGAATCATTGAATTCACTTTATCGAAGTACACTTTCCACTGCTAATTCAGCTAATCATGTTGAGACACACTTTATGTCAATCATCAATGTGAATGAATTGGAGTAGAATGTTATTGGGAAAAATTAACACCTATTTGTTTTTTTTTTTTTTCTCTATGCTCCTAACGTGACTTTGTTTGCACGTCAAGCGTTTGTTCTGTTTGAGTTTCAATTTACGCCCAATGAACACGCTAATTAAATACATACAACTTATTGACATCATTGATTTAGCCACAAAAATGTACAAGTGTGGGCGAAATTTTATATTAATTGATCTTTGGTCATTGCACGCTTAATTCAATTAGTTAGCCAGTTTTTGGTTTAACCCTTTATTATATATTCCATAGAGTTCGAAACTTATTCTTATATGGAAATATACTTAATGTCTATTTATTCATTTTTCACCAATTTACCTAATAAGACTTATTTGGAAAAGTAGTTACTGCTTACATAAACAATGAGAAAAGTAGAATTATTTCTTATGAATGCATGCAATATTTTATTTAATACACTAGCGTATTTCCATTATATCTATAACTGCCAGTAATTTATGCAAATTTTTCTATTATTTTACTCACAATGTCAATGCCAAGTTCAAGTTCAAGCTCTAAAGCCGACATGTTAATTGACATAATTATTTGTATTGTTTCTCTATTATAAGCAATATCTATTTATGGTAGATAAGTAACTTAAAATAAAGCCAGTTGTATTATATTATTTTAGAGAGGTTAGGAAAAATTGTTATGCCTAACACTTAGCTGGGAAGTGTTTATTGAAGGCGAAAGTTGGAAGTTCGTTGATCAGCTAGAGCTTAGCTTAAGCATTTTTATCAAGATTTTGCGAAATTCAAAGTATGCAATAATAACGACGCTTATTAATATTTTAAATGCGTTTCAGAATTACTAATAACAACACAATGTCAATACGAGCTGAGAATTTCCGTCTTGTTGCTGAATCAAAACGCAAAAAGTGCGATTATTTTTTATAAAATATTTGCTATTAAAAAACAAAAGAATTTACACATAATGGTTTGAAACTTGACTAGTTGCTTTTAGTTCAGTCCAGTCAGCTAGTTACGTCTGGTTATCAACAATGTTTAATCACAGGACTAGTTTTAAAGTTGTCCAGCAAGTCAGGCATAGATGACACGCCTTCTTTGACTGTTTTGTACAGTTTTGTTTTAGACCAGTTAAAATTTTTAAGCCATATGCGTAAATTGAGCTCAAGAAATATAATCACGGCCGTCTGGTTATGTGGCCCAGCCCAGCCCAGCCCACCTGTTGGCTGCAACTCACCTGTTGCTATTCTTTGCTGGTTCAATGTAGTTTTATTCTGTTTCTCAAGTGGCATTTTGATGTGAATGACCAACCAAGAGTAATTGCAATTTCCATATCAAATTTATGCGACGTTTCGCTTTCAGTCTGTTGTCAATTGCTGCGACAAAGTCAAAAGGTGACTGTACCTACCGATTACCTCCGAGACTATCAGTTTTTGTTTTATAAAATTGGCTTCGATTTGAAGCACGAAATTTCAAATGCAGCACATTTAAACAATTTTCATGAACTTTGTACATTATTTATTACTAGTTGTTAATCGTTTTGCAAAACTGTGTCTACAAAAGCCGATTAGCCTAGTCTCGTGGGTTTAAAGTACATAAAATATGCCTAAGTATTAGTTGTCGCTAAAAAAAACACTTGAGTTTAATGCTTATCAATTACTAAAAATAAAAAGAGAAAAACTTTGTCACTAAATCAAAATATTATTTACTTTACTCAATATTTTTAAGTGATTTTAAATCAGCCCTAAAATACGCTCAAAATACGCCGCAGTTTATTAGCTCTATTTTTTAGTGGTAGTATAAGTTTTTTTTATTATTTAACTTTCGCCTTTATTTATTTTATAGCCCTTGTTTAATTTTATGAGACACCGTCAAAACACGACAATTTTTATCTAAATGATTATACTAAAAACAAGATTTAAGCATTAGACGTTTTGCTTTTTAACGGCCCAAATAAAGTTGTTAAAAACAGAAGCTATTGTTATATTGTTTTAAAAAAAAATTATGATCGAAATGTTTTGTCTGTCTTTTGGGCTTTAAAATCTAAAATACAGAATCATATTCAATAAGCTTAGCAAACCAAACTCTGCATTTGCGGTAGGGTTACCAGATGGTAATAGGCAGAGCTCCCAAGTATTATATATAATAATAAAATATAAATAATTTGGTACAAGATATGAAAATATGTATGACAAATATGAGTCGGTCTAATTGAGCGAAAAAAGCGAACATTTCTGCTTAAAAGCGGACACATGGTAACCCTAATCTATGCTAGTTAAGCTCCAAAAAATATATATCTCAATATTATAAATTTTTTTTTTTTGACAATATTCTTTATCAAATTGGCGTCGATAGCGGTATACCTACTATTACCATAACCTCAAAGGATTCACTTTAATCGAATTTGTAGTGGATTTGTTTTGTGGTTTGAAATTTAGATTAAATATGTTTATAAAATTAGCTTGTTTATCGAAAAATTACAACATGTTGATTGATCGTAAAACATAACCACCTTCATTAAAAAAACTCACACACGATGCAATCGATTGTACAACTTGCACGGTAAACAACCAATCTGAGAAGATTTGTGTCGAAATTGCTACTATGCCACCTTTAGCTTATTTAGGTTTTTTGTATTGTTTCATCTTTTTCATAACCTCCTATCTCGCACTGCAATGGGTTTCGAAGTTTGGGTGATCATAAAAAATGTTGTAAAAGGCATTTATAGTCAAATCAGCCTCTGTCTTTCTTTTGGCTTCATTTAACAAATCTTTTTCTAAACAAAAAATGACTATTGAAATCTTCTTTCTACGTTATATTTATAAATCATATTCAGGTTCCTAGATTTATATGTCTTACCATACAAATTTGACAAGAGAGTGGTTTGATTCACGAGCTCCAATGATACAATGGTTCTAGTGAAACTGTAAAATTTTTTCTATCCTAATCTTTTGTGTCTTGATTTCCAAATTTAAAAACAAGAAGTTAATACACCTTTACTCTTTGGGTACCAGATATGGAATCCCAAACAGCTCGTTGGATTACTAAAAAAAACTTAAAATATTGCACAATGTATTTCTAAAAATTTGTTCAAGCTCAATTTATAGCAAATTTTGCAAAACGAACTACAAAAAAGCACTAAAATTTCTCTACAATTAACTATTCAGGATCAATTGATTGAAAAACGTGAGAGTTTCGTACTCGCCAATCTGGTTATCAGCGCAAAATTCACCCGTTTACCTAATTTTATTACAATTTTTACTGCACTTATTGTTAAACAATAATAACATGGACTGAAAATAAAACTAATCAATCATTCGTATAATTTAAATAGTAAAAAATTGGTGGGTATGTAAAATCCATTTTTCAAAATTATTACCCACTTAGTCACAGCAGTTCGCCCTTGCACCAATTTACTGTAGAACGTTTATCGCGGCTTAAAGTTGTCAAAGTTGTTGACTTAATTGTTGTTAAAATATTTTTTAAAGCCCAATTAACTTAAACGCAACCAGTTTGCACTCGTTCAAGTAAGTTTTAACAAGAAATTCTTTGAGAACTTTTGTAAAATGAAAATTTTGAATTGCTCATGCAACAAAACATGTGCCCAAATGGAATTAAACGAATCTTAAGTTAGGGGTTTTTCTTGTTTTGTTATTATGCACAAAGTCATGTAACCAACGCCGAAAATGTTTTGTATATGGTAGTTAGCCTTCCAACGAAAGTTTCAGAACTTATCTTATTATAATAACTTATGCGCCATTATTTTAATTAACTTGTAAACACTTCATTTATCGGGTCGCTTGAGATAAGAGCGATGCGTGTTCAGTCTCAATTTATGAGCTTCGCAGTCTCTCGACAATTAGTTTATTAGCTGGTTCAACAACAACACCTACATATATACTCTGTATATATAATATGTATAATAATTTATTTGTTAATGTTTTGTTTTAATGCATCATACTGAGCCAGAGCAATCCCCCATAAAGTCATGATGTGAGCAATTCTCAGTGCATCTTTCCACGAGGCATTTTATTGTTTTGTTGAATGCATTTCAATTAGCGCCAACTACTCTCAATCCGTAGAACTGCAGCTGCCTATCATTAGTCGTAGAAGTTATTCTAACTAAAGCCACGAGAAGTCAGTTTTTTTTCTATTCGAGCGAACTAGAGGCAGATCTTTATAAGATCTAGGCAGTTAAAGCATAGTAATTAGATTTAATGAATGCGAATAATAATAACTAGTTGGTTTATGAAAAGGTTTCGCTATATTCGACTTTGCGCTATACACAAATAAATTTGATGTACAACAAATAACGTTTGAATGTTTTTCTAGAGAAAATAAATATTTTGAAAATTTTCTTCAATGACTGGTAAAGTGTTGACCCAATAAATTTTAATTGGATAGAATCCAATTAAATGTCTTTATAAGTAAATATATTTTTAGCTTCGATCCTCTCTTATAATTTGTTAATAGATTCCCTATATTATTTATATTGATATTGATAAACGTAGTTAGCAAATGCTGTGTAACAATAGTTGCCATAATAAATAATAAATATTTTCGTTACCGGCGGAATTCTTTGTTACAAAAATCCTTTCCTATCCTTTAACCTTTTACCATGACAGCTTTTTGTTGTAACTACACCAAAAAAAAACTGAATTTCTTTAAATTAATTATCCTTATCGGCCAAGACACAAGTTTCAATGGCGTTTTCAATCTTCAAAACACTTGTCTAGAAATTTAGATTAAATTTTAAATCACCTTTAATTATCTCTGGAGTTTTTTTTTAATCCAATCGTCAATGGACCTTTTTAGAAAGTGCTGGGAAAATATGGATGTTAGCTAACATAGATTATTTCGATATATTTAACTTAAAAAACTTCGATGCATCGAACCATATTTAGTAACCATTGTTTGAAAGTTTAAATTAAAATATACTATATTTTAATAATGTATAGGTTTCAAAGTTGATTACATTTGATTTTTTATGTAAAAAGTAGTGTGAAATTGTCATATGACAGAGCTAAACTTTATGAGTTTTTATTCCAAATAAGCCCTACACACAAGTGTTTTGAGCTAACCATAAAAAATACAATAAAACGAGATATATTGGATGTTATTTAAGAACCCTTGGATCGGGGTTTTTTGGACTTTGAATCTTCTAAAAAAAATACAATCTTTGTTAAGAAAATGTGGTACATCAAATAGTAGGCACTATTCCATCGAGTGGGACACTATTGGTTCAAACTGTATGAGCTATACGACTCCTGATCTTCTATGAATTTGGTCTGCTTTTAAAAAGGAAACTAAGCGTTACGACTAAAAAGGGTTGGATATAGTTTTACGCCAGCCAATCTTGTATTACTTGATTTAAAAAAAAAAGTTCCAAATCGTAAAATGTACACATTTTGACCGATTAAAACGAGTTTTTTTTGGCGCCTAATACATCCTTTAAAAAGTAAAGTTCTTATGTCATACGTACACACAACTTGAAAAAATAAAATTAAAACTGTTTTAAAACAAATAAAAAAATATATAAAAATATTAAATAAATAATATTCATAGTTTTTTTAAATCTTACGGGATCTCTTCGATGATCAAAAATCGTAATAAAAATTTCGGTGATCGAAAAAAATTAAAAAACATCGCTATACGAGGGTGGATTGATAAGTTTCCGGCCTGACCAAGAAAAACAACGTTTTTAAGAATTTGTTTTTTTTTTCTCAACATAATCTCCTCCAAGGCTGATACATTTCTCATAGCGGTGTTCTAGTTAAGTAATGCCATCTCTATAGACTGATTCGTCAAGCTCCTCAAAATACCCATTTACAGCTTCGATTACTTTACTTCTTCATTGTCCGCAAATCTCTTACCGCCAATCCATTTTTTGAGGTTAGGAAACAGATAATAGTCACTCAGGGCTAGGTCTGGAGGGTAGGGAGGGTGCGGCATCAATTCAAACTTCAGATCGTTCATTTTAGCCATCGCAACGATTGACTTGTGCGCTGGTGCGTTTTCGTGATGAAACACGATTATTTTCTTCGCCAGATGAGGTCGTTTAATTTTCACCTCGTGGCTCAAACGTTGCAATAAGTCTGCGTAGTATTGACCAGTGATAGTTTTACCCTTTTCAAGGTAATCAATGTATATAATACCTCTTGCATTCCAAAAACAGTAGCCATAACCTTGTTCGCTGAAAAAATTGTTTTTGCCTTCTTTGGAGTTGGTTCCCCTGGTCCAATCCACTGTTTAGACTGTTCTTTGGTTTCAGGAGTGTAGTGGTGGACCCAAGTTTCGTCAACGGTTATGAATCGACGCAAAAATTCGCTTGGATTACGCTTATACAACGTCAAATTGGCGGTAGAAATGTTTTTTCGAATTATTTTTTGGTCGACTGTTTTCAAGAAAAACACAGAGGCGTCTTGTTCAGTTTGCTCTCAAATCTAAACTAACATGGCGATCGGGCTGAAACTATAGCTACAAGCTATCTAAGGATGGTACTATAGAACGCTACCTCAAGGTAGGCCTAGTGGCGCCATCTCTTGGTCAGGCCGGAAAGTTATCAATCCACCCTCGTAACTCCGATGTTGCTTTTAGCACTCGTGCCTACACCACCTACTATAGGAACAGAAAAAAGTAATTTGCGGCTAATATGTCTCTTATACTTCTGTTAAAGTTTGTGAAAACAAATTCCATTCAAATCTATTGACTCTTTTCGTAATATTTTAAATTTTTATCTTGCTTCTTTGTTTCAACTTTTGTATTGTTTGCGGGTTGGTTCATATATATTTCCTCGTACTTTTTTCATCACTAAAAAATTATACTCTTTTTATACTATAAAGTCAACTGAGCTTAGTTGTACTTCTTTAATAGAACAAAAATTTCAACACTGCCAATTTAGAATTTTTTTTTGTAAATTTTTGTTCAAGTTCATCGATAGAGTTTCTGTTTAAATCAATAGCTCCAAATTAAATATTTTCCTTCAAATATTTGTATTGTACCCACAAAGACTAACAACCTCAGTTCTTACAACATTTCCGTTGAAAATCGCTTTAAAAATTTCCATTAAAAACAGCACTGTCAATATTTTTGTTGTTACTACGCACATACATAAGAGAGATATTATTACATATAAAGCTTGTAATAAAAAATCCATGTAATACTCTTAAGCATTCCACAACAAATATATTACGTATATTTATTTTTACTTTTTGATTGATTTCCAGGGCACACTTTGACGTAGACGACATTGTGTCAATTGATAGCAGGCTTTTGACTGTTTGCGTATTTGTGCTATAGTAAACATGGGCTTTATACTACTCGTATATTGATATTGTACTATACATAATATTATTGTACATAGGTACTCGATCTACTGTTTGTGCTACTTTATGAAGCACTTGATGCTATATACACATATACATATGTATACCCTTATTTTAATCAATCGGATAAGCATATAATATACATATGAAAATGAATTATATGTGTACATAGTTTGTAATTCTCGAGTTTGTAGGCTATAGTTTTGGAGGCGCGTCTAGTTGTTTCTTTCACTAAATAACACTGGACACTTGCTTATGTCATTTGTAAAATATTTTATACATTTTTTTTTTAATTGCTTTAAAAATATTTTCTAATTAATGACAGCTTTTGACTTTAGCGCTTACATTTCAACAATTCGCACGCGCAGTTTTTCATTTTTTAAGTTTTTACTGAAAAGTTGCTAAGGAATGCATTTTTAGATTCTAATTATATAAATGCATCTGTTGTAGCTTTTATTAGGTGCTGCCCTTGCCAATATAGCACGTTCGACATAACGCCACTCGTTTCAAGTACTTGGTTGAAAAAAATGAATCAGTTAGGGTGGTGCTCAACATTGAAATACTTAAATTTATTACAATCGAAAAATAGGGAATTCTTATTCACCATTTTTTAATATCTAAACAGTTTATAATATAGGTGTGCAATATTGACATTGGGGTAGCTGGGGAATATTCCCAACACAAAGTTCTCTATCGGAGCTAGTAAATTTTAGGTGAAAAGGTGTGCACTTTGGCGTGTTGATAGTCACCACTGGGCCCCTCCTACTCCTCTTATCGACGGTTGATTAATTTTTTAAACTTCAGCCAATCTTAGTTTCAATTTTGAGGAAAAAGTAACAGGAAAAAACGACAATCTTCAATTCTGATGTGGAAGAGAAGAGGTTGTAGCATGCCTGCTTTTACCAGATGCATTAACTGCACATACGAGTATCTTTTATTATAATGTTTACAGAGTATAAAAAGTATCTAAGCACTTTAACCAGATTTAACAAAAGAGAGAGAGGGTATTGCAGATAGCGCTCAATGGACTTGCCAAGTCTGGCGGCAAATAAACGGACAGTGTGAAATTGAATGCTAATGGCAACTATAAACAAAAGATCAGATTACATTGTGAACACACGACACAACAACACAAAACACATTATAGAGAAGAATTGTAAAATGTGACAATAACAACAAAGCGAAAGGTAAACAAATAGATGACAAACGCATTAAAAAAAAAAGCGCCAAGTTGTTGAAAAGTATTTGACAATTGTTGAAAACGCAAATGAGTGCAGGCAAAAAGATTTAAAGATACACAAATAAATTAAAAATACTAAAGGTAGCAAAGCGTACGAAATTAGGATAAATACTGTGAAGTTGATAAGCTTGGACTAGACCAGTGTTGGGCAGTCTCTCAATTTACATTACTCACGAGGACAGAAAAACAAAATCTGCTTTACACGTTTGAAATCTCTCTCGTTTTTGCTTGACTGCGGTTTCTGCTCTCCCTTGCGCTTTTACTTACTGCGCTGCTTACTTAGGCAAAAAAAAATATTTGGTTGTATGAGTTCCGCCCACTCCTAGACTAGATTTAGATTAGAAGTAAATGGGCATTTAGAGGGCTGTTTTTATATTAAAACACCAAATGTGATAATTAATATATTGTAAAGGGTGTTTTTTTTTAATACGTTACGGATGTACGGAAGGGATATCTCGAAAACTAGTCGCTTTTGACACATTTCAATGTCAGTTAATTCAGTAAGACCTAACAATTCATCATGGAAAGATTTACTCCAAAGCATTGTTTTCAAATATTCGAGTTATATAAACAAAATCAGTGTTCTGTTGTAAAAATTTATAGAGCTTTTTGTTCAATTTATGAACCGAACGTGCTATTCGACATATTCTTGATCATGTTCGAACTCAAATTATCGCTATTAAAGAGGGCAGTTTATAGGAAATCCAGCAATATCGAAAAATGATGTGGGCAACGTGTTGACGATAAAGAGGGATTATCAATGAATGCGCTTCGCAACTCTTAGTCGTGATGGTCAGTGTTCATTAGTCACATGCCGGAGATCTTTTTTAAAGGATAAATGATAAGAAACTATTTTTCTAATTTCTGTGTTTTATTAAGGTTTAAGTCCAGATGCGTTTAAAAAAAATCTGTATATACATATATAAAAAATGTGGTACAGTCGAAGCGGTGCCCGACCAAGGAATACCCAGTACTTTTTCTCTCGAAAACATTTTTTCTGCATATTCAAACTAAGAACTTTCCAATTGGAATTATTTTTTTTGGTAAAATTCGATATTTATACCTATAAGTTCAGAAAGTTACCGATTGTGATGAAACTTGCAAGTTGCGTCAAAGTATATGGGGTAAGTTTCAAGTTGATATGTTGAGGGGTGTGCGAGAAAACACGGTAAATCGATTGCGGGGCGTGTGGGGTGTTGCCAAAAAACGCGAAAAATCTACTGGGGGGGGGGAATGGGTAAAAATATTGACATGATTCAACAAACTTAATCTTCTCAGGTAACACCAGCGCACCAGCTGGTAAAGTTTGGTGTTTCTAGCTCTTCTAGTCTCCGAGATCTAGACGTTCAATCGAACGGACGGACGGACGGACATGGCTCAATCGCCACCCGGGGTTATGATAAGCATTCTGCTATAAATGACTTAGGGTCCGCCGCGCCTCCTTCAGTCCGTTACATACATTGCACAAATATAGTATACCCTTTGTACTTTTTAGTACAAGGTATAAATATTATTTACATTAAAATACTTTTTTTTCGAAAAAATCCCATTGACCAGCTCTTGCAGCCATCACTTCATGAATGCGATTCGGTATCTTTGGTTATGTTTCCAAATAGCAATAAGGACTTGATTGTAGGGATTTCATTCTTGAAACTTGAGATTTCCGGTTATGTTAATTTCCTAGACAATCAAGAATATACTCCTTTTTAAAATAAAAATGTAATTAGTCCACCATCAATCATAAAAATAGGAATTTCTTGTTTCGTTCACCATTTTGTTCAGTAAAGGGGACAGAGAGGTTTATTTAAAGATAATCATTTATAATACATAATATTAATAAATCAAGAAGCATTTGTTATTAGAATTTCCCCATTTGCCAGCCCTATGAACGGAACAAGTTGTGCTTGTATGTATGTATGTATGACTTATAAAAGACAAAACGTCGGCTTGGTCTTAAAAACAATTAGAGAAATTTCAAAAAATTGCGTAGTAAATTTTTGTTGCTGGCATATTTTAAATGAAATACTTTAATGCTCAATTTGATTTTATTTGTGTGCAGACAAAAGATTTTATTTTCCGAAGTCTCTATGTCTATAAATCTATTTTTTTTTTTGCTAACACGCTCTACATAGTATGTACTGTTTACATGCATTTGGGTTTATAGTATTGACTGACATTGACACTGGCGCCGTTCGTTGGTCGCTCTTGGCTATAATTAGTGGCCATGCCACAAAATGTGTTTAGTTTTAGACGCCAAGTTAGGTACATAGTTTGTATACTATATGATATTGTGTATCTAAAAGATACACCGCCATAGACTGTAAATGCCAATGACACGTGTATTACTGTGTGGGAGTTCACATAACAAAAGCGCTGCACAACATTATTTTGGGGCTTAATGGACTTGATAGATGGTTACGATAAGTACATAGCAAGGGGACGGGCCTCCTGCTTGTCCAAAACAGAGCATATATATTGGAAGCACACACAATATTTTCGCACAATGATTACCTAACAGTATCGTCGATGACGTGCATTCAATGAATGGAGGCCAACGCCGTCGTCAGCACAGTGTCTTATGAAATATTTATACTTACAAACAACACGTACTATATACATATATATAGATACATACGTACATATGTACATAGAACCAGCTAGCCAAGTAGACTCTGACATATTTCTAGCGCGCACAAACTTAAATTTGCAAAGAAATTATATCACGCGCTTCATTTCCACAGCCAAGCGCGCAAACCAAAGTATGACTGGATATTTTCATACTATATGGTCAAGCAATTGGACAGACGACACTCGGTTTCAATTGATATTCAATTGTGTTCAATGTTTTCCTTTGATATACGATATTCTCTACTACAGTATTCAAATGAACGAAGAAATTGAAGCATAGCAACAAGTGTGACATTTGGAAGGGGGGCTTGTTCAAGCTCGTTTCTAGTTTCTAAGGTCACCCCGCTGTCTTCGGCTAGAAATTGTTATTAATGTTTTTTTTTTTCACTTATTTATCTTTACAGATTTACCATAAAGATATCAAAATGGAGGTGTAAGTATTGCCAGCTGCTCTGAAATTCCATACCAGTTTTACTTAAGCTCGATATACTTTTTTCTTATAGTGAAATCAGTGAACCTTCGCAGCCGCCAGTCAGTTGGAAAAACTTCTTTGGCAATCACTGGAAGGGTCTGGTAGTATTTTTCGTGCCACTGCTATGTCTGCCTGTGATGCTAATGAACAATACTCCTGTAAGTAAATTGTTTGTATTTATTATGAACCCATTTTAATTTATTATTTTGTATTACAGGAATATCGCTGCATGTACTTGCTGTTGGTAATGGCTGCTTTTTGGGTCACTGAGGCTTTGCCCCTCTATGTAACCTCTATGATACCTATTGTAGCGTTCCCCATAATGGGCATTATGGTAAGAATTTAAATTTTTCTGCTTTTTGGCCATAATATAAAATCTTGTATCATTATTCTTGTTTTTAGAGCTCCGATCAGACCTGTCGTTTGTATTTCAAAGATACCTTGGTCATGTTCATGGGCGGCATTATGGTAGCCCTAGCTGTGGAATATTGTAATTTGCACAAACGTTTGGCACTTCGAGTCATACAAATCGTGGGCTGCAGTCCCAGAAGGTGCGTAAATAAACCCCACAAAAGTAATATTATTTACCTTGTTTTACACACTCCACAGATTACATTTTGGCTTGATTATGGTGACCATGTTCTTGTCCATGTGGATCTCTAATGCAGCCTGCACGGCCATGATGTGTCCCATTATACAGGCTGTGCTTGAAGAATTGCAAGCTGTAAGTAAACCCCCCCGAAATTGCTTGACCTATGCCTAATCAATTATTTACCACTTTAGCAAGGTGTATGCAAAATCAATCACGAGCCACAGTACCAAATTGTGGGCAGCAATAAAGACAAGCACAATGAAGATGAGTAAGTATTGAAATCAAATTTCAGTCAAAACTTAGATTAACTACTTAAATTTCGATTTACTTTTACAGACCACCCTATCCAACAAAAATTACACTTTGCTACTATCTGGGCATTGCTTATGCCTCATCTCTGGGCGGTTGCGGCACCATTATTGGCACTGCCACAAACTTGACTTTTAAGGGCATCTATGAGAGTCGTTTCCCTACCTCTACAGAACAATTGGATTTCCCAAGCTTTATGTTCTACTCCGTGCCTTCTATGCTGGTCTATACATTCCTCACTTATCTATTCTTACAATGGCATTTCATGGGCTTGTTCCGTCCAAAGAGTAAAGAAGCCCAAGAGGTGCAAGCAGGCAAGGATGGCGCCGATGTTGCCAAGAAAGTTATTGATCAGCGTTACAAGGAGCTTGGTCCCATGAGCATACATGAAATTCAAGTTATGATTTTGTTCATAGTGATGGTTATTATGTATTTTACTCGCAAGCCAGGCATCTTTCCGGGCTGGGCAGATTGGTTGAATGCCAAGTAAGTATTAATATACACAAAACAAACACATTTCCCTTGCCTTAGTTAGTTATTCTTTTTTCTAACGTTCAATTTTACATTTTTACAGGGACATACGTAACTCCATGCCCACCATTTTTGTTGTTATCATGTGCTTCATTCTGCCTGCCAATTATGCCTTCCTGCGTTATTGCTCACGTCAAGGACAGGTGCCCACTGGCACCACACCCTCACTTATTACCTGGAAGTTCATTCAAACTAAAGTGCCATGGGGCTTGGTGTTTCTGCTGGGCGGTGGCTTTGCCTTGGCCGAGGGCAGCAAGGTCAGTGGCATGGCCAAATTGATTGGAAATGCTTTGATTGGTCTGAAGGCCTTGCCACATGTTGTTCTACTACTGGTGGTCATTTTGGTTGCCGTTTTTCTAACTGCCTTTAGCTCAAATGTGGCCATTGCCAATATTATTGTGCCCGTGCTGGCGGAGATGGTAAGTTTAAACCAAAAAATATTTGATACATAATTAACTTTTTCTGTGTTCTAGTCGCTGGCCATTGAAATCCATCCATTGTATTTGATCCTGCCCGCTGGTTTGGCCTGCAGCATGGCCTTCCATTTGCCTGTTAGTACGCCTCCAAATGCCCTGGTTGCGGGCTATGCCAACATTAGAACCAAGGATATGGCCATTGCCGGCATTGGTCCCACCATTATAACTGTCATAGTGCTCTTCATTTTCTGTCAAACCTGGGGTCTCGTTGTCTATCCCAATCTTAATACTTTCCCGGAATGGGCTCACTTGGCGGCGGTGGCAGCTGCCAATGCCACACACTAGGCGTATAGTTTAAGTTTAATATAGAGAGATACACAAAAAAGTTTGTTAAGGAAAAACGGCGGAGTGTTTAGAAAGTGCCTTGCTGAAATGTTTATTATTCGTTTCAACTTTACTTTTAAGTCACAGTTTTGACAAGTTAACACGAATTTAGCACTATACGAGAAGCTGTTCAACAAAACTCTAAACCCACAGAACTAAAACTGACTGCATTTCTAAGGAACTATTTTTGATATGCGCAAACATTTATAAATGTTTAAAATATAAATTCGTAAATGTACATAATAAATTATGTACCAAATAAACTGAATAACATCGCAACAGTTTTCGCAATTAAACGCATTTACTATAGACAAAATGTAACTATTACTACGCCGTTTTTTGAACAATTTTAAAAAGTGTTGATAATGAAATACAAAAAAAAAAAAACAAAAAAAACTAAAATAAAAATGTTACTTAATGGTTGCATTTAGCGAAATCAAATTAAATTAATATAAAAAAATGTTATACAGAATAGCAAAAGAAATGTATTTTTCTACATACATGTACACACATACTATATACTTTTTAGATACTAGACTGAGAACTTTCATGTTTTGTAATTTGTTAAACGCTAAAGAAAGAAATTGTAAAAATTACTCAAGCAAACGAAAAGAGCACACAAATAGCATTAGCTTTAATTTAAAAATTAGCGTATAATTGTGCATAGTTCTAAAACAAAAAAAAAAATAATATGAAAATAAAAGCTCAAAATTTTACATATATTTGGAACTCATTTTTTGATAGATTGTGTTTTTAACATTCGAATAGAAGTGATTTTGATAACCCTAGGAAAAATGCCAAATTGCGACAGCTTCCAGAGATCAACGTCACAAGCGAAACCACGGCAAGTTAAGAGGAGGTATGAAGGAATGAACCTGAGCTACTTTGACACTTTTGACAAATAACTAAATAAAAGACATATAGTACAATACTATATTTTGCCTGAACAATGGTGTTTTTCCTATAATATTTGAGTCGAAACAGCTTTCCCGTCATTTATTGTTTCTAATTATAAATTTGTTTTTGCAAATATCAAAATACAAACACTAAATGCCAACTTTTCAAACGTTTCAAAGTCTATTTAATCATTTTGAATGGAAATTAATTATTCTTCAAGGTATCAGAAATAAAATTTAAATGTGCTAAAATGAATAAAAAAAATACAATTCTTTAATAAAAAAATATAATAAAAAATATTGAAATGTAACGACTGTCTTGTTTTTTGGTGCCTTTACCAACACTGTTATTAGTAAACAATCGGTGCTTAAACATTTTTGCGATATCGGCTATCGATAGGCCACTGCTAAGAACAGCTGTCTAAATATTTATCGACTTTGGCAAAAATGTTTAATTTCAAGTTTTAACAGGTAAAAATGGCAAAAATGGGATTATGCAGCAATGAAGAAGCGAGAGTAACATGCTAATGCAATCCCGCAAAAAACAGAAGACACAGCCAACTCTTCTAGTTGGCAACGTTTATAAAACACATATTTATATTAACTTTATAGTTGATAACGCATTAAATTGTCCGTTAAAAACGCTTAAAGCAAATTGACAAGCAAGTCAATCTGAAGCCTTAACAATGCATGCGAATCTGGATAAAGCATTAGAGCCCAGCAGAAGCATCCAATGACTCACTTCACAAGTCATTTATTTGTAATAGAATTTCACAATAGTGTGTCAAGACGATATGATCATCTTAAATTGAGCATTCTGCTAAAGACGACACTTATTAGACTCTGCCTTAATGTTCAACCTAACAGAATTCATTGGAGCACAATAAATTTTCCAAGCACCGAAACGAATTATTAAAAGTAGAACCTTTCAAGTTGGATTCATTTTACACCCTTAATAAAAATGCAATTATTGTTTTTATTATTGAAACATTAATTTGTATTAACAAATCTAAGCATATACATGCATATATAAAAAATGTGTGTGCTGTAGAGCTATAAAAAATATTGCATTTCTTAAGACAGTATGGAAAGCATTGTAAACATAGTAGATAGTACCGCACGAAATGCCCGCAACCAAAAAGCCAATGCTCTCTTGATGTTAGTCGACAGAGTTAGTTACTGTATGTTAAATTCACTGCGAATGTTGTTGTTAAGCACTCAGAATTTGGACGACTTGGCCAAGTTGAGTTCTTCCGTAAGCATCTTGCCGAAATCGGCATGCACCTGGGAGAAGTTCTTGACGGCACGTTCCTGCAAAAATTGACTTGCACCGCTCAGATGACCAGCAATGTTCTGCACAAGTCGCTTCTTTGCGCCTGCGTCCAACACTTTAGTCCAGAAATCGGTAACCTGGCCAAAGTTGTCCTCGGTATCGCCACTGCTATAGCGGTAGACATCTCCGCTAACGGGGCAGCGAGAGGACAAGGCGCGTGAGCGAGGACATTCCTCTGGGCCGCTGAATGAGTTGGGGAAATAATTGGGCTGCCCATTTAGATTGTCAGTAGCATTCATAGGTCCATCGCGCTGATAATTGTCAACCTTGACCTTGTACGGGCAGTTGACCGGCAGCTGCAAGTAATTGGCGCCCAGGCGATGACGATGCGTATCAGAGTAGGAGAATAGACGACCCTGCAACATCTTGTCGGGAGATGGTTCAACGCCGGGTACCAAATGTGCTGGGCTAAAGGCAATCTGCTCTACTTCAGCAAAGTAATTGGCAGGATTGCGATCCAATACCATTTTGCCTACAGGAATGAGTGGGTATTCCTTTTGCGACCACACCTTAGTTAAATCGAATGGATTATACTTGAATTTCTTGGCCTCCTCGAAGGTCATGACCTGTATGTACATGGTCCAGCTGGGGAATTTTCCGCCCTTAATGCGGTTATACAAATCGCGAATGCTGTAGTCAGGATCGCTAGAAGCCAGCTGTTCAGCGGTTTTAACATCCAAGTTCTTGATACCCTGATCAGTTTTGAAATGGAACTTGGCATAGATAGGCTCACCCTTGGCATTAATTAGCTTAAATGTGTGCGAGCCATAGCCATTCATGTGCGTAAAGCCATCTGGAGTGCCACGATCACTAAACAAAAAGCTGACCTGATGCGTTGTCTCAGGACGCAGCGTCAAAAAGTCCCAGAACATATCAGGATCCTTCAAGTGCGTCTGGGGATTGCGCTTCTGGGTGTGAATGAAACTGGGGAACAATATGGGATCGCGAATAAAGAAAATTGGTGTATTGTTGCCAACCAAATCCCAAACACCATCGTCCGTGTAGAATTTAATGGCAAAACCGCGTGGATCGCGAGCCGTATCAGCGGAACCGCTCTCACCGCCTACGGTGGAGAAACGCACGGCCAAAGGAGTGCGCTTCTTAACCTTCTCGAAGATCTTGGCTGCACAGTACTTGGTAATATCATGAGTTATCTCAAGATAGCCGAAAGCACCACCGCCCTTGGCATGTACCACACGTTCAGGAATGCGCTCACGATCAAAGTGTGCCATCTCATCTAGGAAGTTAACATCCTGCAGCAGTACTGGACCGCGTGGACCCACAGTTTGTGTGGCATCCTTAATACCAATAGGTGCTCCAGATCCGGTTGTAACCACGCCGGGATGACCCTATAAGAAGCAAATACAGTAAGGATTTCAGTAAATGTTGATCAACGCTAGTTATGTAAGCATATATAAAATGAGTTCAAAGTATGGCACAATAATCTTATCGGTTACAGACTGATTTGTTCGATTTTTCCGTTTTTTTGGCATTTTTGTGCACGCCCCAATTTATTTATAACATCTTTGGTATGGCCCAGGTATATGAGGTAAGTGGCATAAAGATTTGCTTGCTGCCATAGTGCTTATCATGCTTTGGCATACATTGACGCTTATCGAGCTTACGCTCTTCGGGGGCATTTGTCAAGAACTCTTGAATTTTTTTTAAGTCAATTATTTGTTTTGTTGCTGTCTCTAAACACTGCTCTCTCTATTGGCTCATTAATATTGCTACCTTTTGTGCATAATTGCACAATTGTTAAAGAAGAAGCGCTTACTTAACATTCTTTAAGCACTTCCTTTAGGGTGCAGCGCGGCGCTCCTCGAATTGTCATTAGCTTTTTATCAGCACTTTGTATGCAATATTTTTTCATCATCAACTAAATAAACAAGCTGGCGAGTGTCTCTAATATGTATGATACATAAGCTATATAGTATATATGTATATAATAAAACAATAACGAGCAATTTCGTTAAATAGACCACAAAGCGGATAAGACCCTTTTAAAATACATTGTTTCCACTGGGAAATGAAATAATGATGATAATTAAAGCCCCACGCCTGTACACCTGAAACTGGGAAGAGTAATGCGTTTGCAATATAATTGTGTACGATAATATCTGAATAAATACTATATTTTCTTATACTATAAAAATTTACTTAAACATTGTATATTTAACTGAAGCTCTTTATGCGTCAAGCATATAAATGAAGCTGTTGTGAAGGCCTTTATCATGGGACTATCAAGATGTGGCTAGAAGTTTACTCAGGTTTTATTGTATGTATACAAAGTGTGACCAACTCAATTTTCTGAAAAAGTACTAAAATACGGGAAACGCAAACTATGTCGAGATCTCCCGCAATGTAAACAGCATCAATAAGCCAAAATTTTCTTTGTTAATCAAGCCAGATCCACCAAATTTGGACTCATGTGAGGCTTATTAAAAACGAAACATTGAGTTTTTCTCAAAACATCTGCACTAAGATTTCAATTCGAAGTTCTATCGGTTTAAGAACTTTTCTTTTAAACTTAACTTTTCGGAAAATTGTTTAAAGTTGTTTAAATGATATAAAAAGTTTTTAAAATATAACGACAAAAGGACCATAACGAATGTAGAACTACGCAGACTTGCTCATCAGAAGGAAGTCAATATATAAATTAAAAAGCGGAAATATGGTTGGATTGGTCATAAGTTGGGGAAATAATATGACGATATCTCACACGCTGCTTTGACGTGGATTCCACAAGGAACACAACAAGATGAAGAGAGTGACCATCAATAACTTGGAACTATACGCAACGAAACGGCAAACTCCTTTAACGAACTAAGACACATTGCAAAAAACAGAGACTACTGGAAATCTTTTGTAGAAACCTTAAACTCCTAAAAGGAGTATGGAAATAATTAACGGCTAAAAACATGAAAAAATAAATTGTTTATAAGATGCTACGATTCTCCCATACAACATCATTGGAACTCCTCCTCTTTTTAAATGTAGAGAGAAACATAACTTTATCTCTTGCTTGAACTTCACAGCTGCACGATAATCTAAATAAGTTTCAAGTTAAAAATCTTTAGAACGCCAAATGCGAGATATTGTTTAAATATAGATTTTGTCTATTTGATTTTTGCGCTTTGCACCTTATTTTCTGTTTTGTTTTGTTTTGTTTGCACTTCGGGACAACTCAACGAAAACAACAGCAAAACGTACGAGAGCGAGAGATAACGAGACAAACTAGTACCAGAGAGCTGTTCCAGCAAGTTTCAGCTATCTTTGTGCAATGTACATATATGTAAGTACATACATATGTATGACCTTTATATACTTAGTAGCTTATATAAAGAGCCAACTGATAAGCTTATAAAGAGCACAACAAGCCGGCTTTAATTGCAAGTTGTTAGAGCAAAAACAGATACGCAAAGTACATGCTAATAAGCATGATAAAATAAGAGCATATACAAAGTTGATAACATCCAAAAATGTAAAGGGTGTTTTTTTTAAAAGGGTGCGGAATTCCGAAAGGAATATCTCGGAAACCAATAGTCACCTTTGGGCAAATGCCAATGGGATTTGATCAGTAAGGCCTGAAAATTTATCGGGGAAAAATTTACAACACAACAACGTCTTTAAATCTTCGAGATTTATAATCAAAATCTGTGTTTTGTTGTAAAAAAAACTTATAGAGCTCTTTGTACAATTTATGTATTTATTGAATAATAGTGCGCTAGAACTTTCTGTTCATTGTGTTCTTGACCATGATCGAACTCATTTGACATTCCACGATGTCCTACCATTGAATTCGCAGCCGTGCACAAAAAGTTGACAACGTGTTATCATCAATGGTTATCGATAAATGGCGAGGATCAACGAGTATTTGTTTTCAAATTTACGTGACAAAAATGCTTAAATGTGTGGTCATTAATTTGATAAAATGTTAAACGATAAAAAATGATATTTCTAGTAAAACCATATTTGTTATCATTAATTTTGTTGTGCCTTATTTAAATCTGGTCGCGCTTAAAAAACACCCTTTATAATCAGAGCAATATAATCAAATTAATATATATTGGGAATATTCCTGTTGCTAGATAATAGCCATAAATTAAATATATGAATATATTAAAATTAGCATTAAAATATATAGATATATCATATAAATAAGTGCTAACCTATAAAATACAATTTACGATAACAAAAAATGATTTAAAGCATATTCTCCAAAAATAAAAGTTTAAGAGTGGCTCGTTAACTTTTTCGATTTATGATTATTTTGATAAGAAATAAAACATAAGTCACTTTTATCTACCTATATAAATCACAAAAAAAAATTATTATTTCGCATCTTGGGCGCAACGCTGGAACATCCAGCTTAACAGTGACAAATCTTCCAGCGTTTTGTTTTCGTTAAAGAAAGACCCAAGTTCTGCGCTCACTTTAAATGGAGAGTTAATTCCAATTAAAACATCACGGCCGTATCTCGGAATTCACCTCGACAAAAAATTTTGTTGGAGAGAGCATATTAAAATAATAGAACCAAAATTGGCAATATGGGGTGGCTACTTGGTACAAATAACAAGCTTTCCTTGGCAAACAAAAGTGTTCTCTATAAGAATTTAAAAATGCCAACTTGGTATTATGGTATTCAAGTTTAGGGAATAGCTGCCAAGTCAAATATAAAAAAAATTCAAACTTTACAAAACAAAACTTTGCGCAAAATTGCCGATGCCCCGTGGCATATCCGAAATCGAAACCTTCTCAAGGATCTAGGCATTCCGTATGTGGGTGATGTGTTAAATAAACTTGGCGACCGTTACGCTGATCGCTTGAGGAACCAACCAAGTCCGCTTACATGTGACCTGGGCGGTCAAAGACCAAGAAGACGCCTAAAACGACTGCACCCAAATGACCTCAGAAGGCGTGTCCTATCATAAAAACTACTTTATTTTTTTTAAATATTGTGTATATAGAGTAATCTAAGCCATACCACACAAAAAGTTATATTAAGTGTATATTGACTTACTTTTTTTATTATAAATGTTGGATTATAACCCTTAAAATCATAGGTTGATTGCCAATAATAAATATTCAAGAAAATAAAAAATGTTTGGAGCAAATTTAAAAAAATATCTATTAAAATAAATTAAAATAAAGGATTACTCAAAACTGGGTTCATCGGTTAATTTTAATCATAAAGGGTGATTCATTACGACCTTTTTTTTCAATAGGGATTTTCGTGTGGATCACGCGTGATCCATGACAGCTGTCAGAGGCAAAGTTGTTCAGTATTCATTGGTAAATCATCATGGAAAGCCGAATGATCTTCCTGCACGTTGCCGTTTTAGTGAATGGGCTCTTGGTAAGATCGATGAAAATCCGTTGTTTTCGACCAAAATTTTGTTCAGTGATGAGGCCCACTTTTGAATCCACGGTTTCGTGAATAAGCAAAATCGCCGTATTTGGGGAGCAGATCAACCCGAAGAGGTTCACCAGCTGCCATTATATTCAAGAAAAACAACGGTTTGGTGCGCTCTGTGGGCTGGTGGCCAATGATTGTCCGTATTTTTTAAAAATGAGCAAGGTGCGAACGTTACCATCAATGGCGCACGTTATCGGACCATGTTAACGGACTTTTTGCTGTCTGAAATTGTTGCCCGTGATCTCGACGACATTTGGTTCCAACAGGATGACGCTCCGGTTCACATTGCCAATAAAACAATGGCTCTATTGCGAGGTCAATTTGGTGAGAGATTAATTTCACGTACGGGACCCGTACCTTGGCCGCCAAGATCGTGCGATATCACACCGCTCGACTTTTTTCTTTGGGGTTACGTAAAGTCAACAGTTTACGTGGACAAGCCAGCAACGATTGAGGCCTTGGAAGCCAACATTACTCGTGCTATTGGCCAAATACCAGTGGAAATGCTTGAACGAGTCATGGAAAATTGGACCTTCAGGATGGACCATTTAAAACGCAGTTACAGCCAACATTTGAACGAGATTATTATTAAAAAATAAATGCCATAAAATATCCTTTCGAAATCATAAATAAAGATCCCATCATTCCTTTAAAATTTGGATTTGCCAAATCATTAAAAAAAAAGGTCTTAATGAATCACCCGTTACTCGATTAGAATTTTATAGTTGAGAGTGTTGAATAATGCATATAACTTATCTGAGAGCTTACCCAAAAACTGCTGTACTGATGAAATAGCCTGATAAAAGTCTAAGCAGGTGGGCTCTATAACTCTCCTCCCATAAATTTTAACTCTTCACTGCCTTTACTTTTGACATTATATTACTTCGAACATTTGTCTAATATGACGAATTTCTTATTGCAGCTAGTAAAAAAAATGACTTTTAGACAAAATCAAGCTTCATAGCTCTTCAAAAATGTCAAATTTTGAGCTAAAACAAAAACTATTAAGCTTTGAACCAGATAACAAAAGAATTTGAAAAGAATGCCTGACAAAATGCATTTTTTTTTCTACTTGACTTAATTTACATAAAAGGCAAAAACTAAGCGAATAACACGAGCCAAAATAAAACTTTTTTTTTGTTGTTGCTCATTAAAATGTTTTAAATACAACAGGTTAATACAAATGAAACATATTCTCACATAGTACATACTTAGTACATACATATATGTACATATAAGTGGACTTACATAATAAGAAACTGAATACAATTAGTACTGAAACAATGAATGAAGAAGCAGAAAAAGGAAAACGCACAAAGTTTGGAGTGCAAGAGATCTTAAAAGAGACACAATAGCTCCACCCAGTCTGGAAACAAGTTTTTGGCCCATGCGTCGTGGCCAACTCGTGACTGCTTTTGGCTTCATTTGCCAATAAAACTGCCACAAGTTGCAACTTCAAACCAGTTTATGCAACGCATTGGCAAAGTGCATTGACTTGGAAACGTGTAAAAAAAAAAAATTATAAATAAATTTACTAAATTTTATTAGAGCCACGCTTGAATGCAGCTCCGCTAAGTAAGAAGCAGTTAGAACCTTAGTCGGTTGTTGCAACTTTTAGCGGTCTTGTTGGCCATGCTTGGGTGTTGTGGCCACGTTTGAAAGTAGTTTGCACTTTATGAGCCATCGCCATCACGTTCGGCATCAGCGCAACGCGTGATTAAGTTAAAAGTTGTAAAACAATTTTGACAAAGCTGTGCTTATTAAATATTGTTCGTTATTATTATTAGCACATTTGTAGAAACGGGCGGAAATTTGTTAAATACTATTAGTAAATGAAACATGAAACAATTTGCAATGCTTCGTTGAGTCATAATTGAAGGCTAAGGAAGGAATCTTTAGTGCGATGTGCTTCCGATCAGCTAGGCATAACTCTAGGCCACAGACCAATTTAGTTAGGTTTCAATAATTAAGAGAATTAATTTCGTATATGCAATATGGTATTAACGATGTTAAGTAATTAAACCGCATTAATTAGATCTATAATAGTTCCTAACTAATTCTGAGATTCTGAGTAACTAACGAAAAAAAGGGCTATTGTTAGAGTTAGTTTGTAGAGAGAGAGAAAATAAATATTTACTAATTTGTCGCTAATTTATCTGTTTTCTGTGAAGCCAGCTAAAATTAGCTTTTTCCGAATTGTCAAAATCTATCAAATTGTCCTCTCTGGTTTAAAAAATGGCGTGACAGTTGCTAGAAAGTTCCAAAGACTAAGACATTAGCTGCATTTTATTATCAGATAAATAATAAAGCAGCATAACTAATGCATTCAGCTCGAATCCTAACTTAAAATCTAAAATAAACCTAATGAAACATTTTGCTAATGAATTCGACAATTAAGCAAATTGCACGTTAAAATGGTCAAATTGTGTAAACAATTTTTGAGTAAATTGCCAACTCATGTCTGGAACAAAAACAAAAGGGAATAAACGAAATTACGTCTTTTCAAAAATGGCAGCTAGAAATGCAAAGTTCCAATAAAAAAAGTAGGTGTAAAATATTTTGCCTTAATGAGGGGCAATGAAATATTTGTGGCCATTAGTTGGCAACAAAAACAGTTAAGGTTGCACAAGGTCGTACGTTAGGCTAGTTGCTAGTTGGCATGATGAAATTACAAGAAGGGTTATAAATACTTTGGATTAAACTTAAGGGCCATAGATGTCGCAGATCTACAAAGATTACAAGCTCTAGTAAATAATTTTCATGCATAGTATATATGCATAGTTTGCCTGTCAATGTTTAATGATTTATATCCGCCACCTTAAATAAATTTTTAAGCAGCAATATATGCCACAATATCAGCATAAGTGTAGGCTGCCAAGAGCTGATAAGTATTATCGCAACTATAACTACAACTACATGGTAGTCTGATAAGATTTTGAGTGGATTGTATAAATATCAACAAAAAAAAAATGAAAGCTATAAAATGTAGAGCAAAAGATGGCCGCAAAAATGTCAACAATAACAAAACAGAACCGTGCGCAGGATTTATTTTTGGGGGTTTAGGGAAATTTTTTATACGCCCCCATATACTTATAACAATAAAATATCGCTCTGCCTCGCAGCACGGGTGATGGAGCGTTTTAAGCCCCAAACTGCCTCCCCAAGTAAACGGCCGTGATAAAAACACAAAAACAATTTGTACACTACTTGAACTTTGGGCTTTGCCGGCTGCGACGCTGCTCAATTCTGCGAGTGGCATGTTTTAGCCTATATAAATGTACATATATGTGCATATAAGCTAATTTTATATAATTAAACGCATATACTCTATGTGCATAAGTCGTATACATAGTGTATATAAAAACTCGAATTTGTATAAATTATTTTGACTTGTTTTGCTTGCTTTTAGATACAGCCGCTGATTTCATTGTTCTCTTTTTTTTCATGCTTTAACTTTTTCTGCGTGCTAGCTCTAATTGTGCTTTAATTTACGCCTTTCGTTTAGCTTTTTTTTTATTAAATATTTGCGCTTACCTTTAGGGAATTTTTATAGTCGACCAGTTGATTAGTTGCGGCGTCGCGTCCAGCCATATTTGTGCTGTGTATTTTACTTTTAAGTTAAAGAATAAAATTGCTAGCAAGAACTGATGAATCTTAAATATTCACTTTAACTTTTAAGTTATGCGCGCGTTTAGACTGCCGCACTTGTAAAGAAATTTTTTTGAATTAAAACACGTACAAGCTAGCGTACATTGCTTTTATAGGCACTTTGTTATTTTGTTTTTGTTATTTTTTCAACAGCTGTTGTTATCGATAGCGCTGCATTTCTATATATATCGATGTTCAAGTAAAGATATTTCAGGGCTGGCACGCATAAGTTAATTTAATACTTTTGTTGCAGTTTTGGTTTTAAAGTAGCGTTGCCCGCTTGTTTTATTTATATATAAATATCTTATATTTAATAATTCATATAATAAAGTCATGATTCTTAAATAATGCTATCCGCCTGTAGTGCCTGCTAAATAAATATCCATAACATCCTTATTCAAATGCACAAATTGTCGTCTTTTGGGAGCTGGTTGAATGTGCGGCAACCGAGTGCCATTTACAGCATTTAAACTGAGCCTTTCGTCATCGTCGTCTTCATCGTCACTAGCAACGACATGTGTTTGAGGGACCATCAGCCCTGGTGAACGCCTGCGTTTTGTGGCGCTTGTCGTTTGCCCCTCATCACTACTCGAACTTTGCGATGCTTCTAATGGCTGACTAGAAGTTACATCCGAAAGTGAGTTTGTGTTTCCCTCAGATGGTTTCTTTTGATGATTAATTGCATTGCGTAACTTCAGTCTATATATTCTGTTAAGCGTATCAAAACAAACTCCACAAATGAGCGTTGTGCGTCGAAAATTGGAATTTAACCTTTGCGCATAGCGCAGCATTCCTTCAGAGTTCACTGTTTTGTGTGGTGGTTTCAGCAAGTGATTGCCCAAGCCACAATAGCGTCGCACTTGAGGCGATTCATAATCGGAGTTTCCTGGCGTTACCATTAGAAATAAGTTTTATTGCTTTTTTAAAATATTATGTAGATTGAGTGACATCTCCGGCTTGTTCTAATTCATTTTCCGAACTTTGTTTCCCACGATTTTTGTTTGTTTGTTTGGCTTTGTTATCGAAAGCGGCATTCCCGCCTGGCGGCGTATAAAAAATATCGATATCGATATGCAACAGTTGTCAATAAAAATAAAAATGTTATTGGCGCAAGTCAACTGATTTTAATTTTTATCAGAAATGCTACAATTTTCTGATAAAATAAATAAATAAATTAAAACAAAATATACAGTTCTAGTAAATTCAAAATATTTGAAGTCACTATAAGATAGTAAATCAAAATGGCAAATTGAATTATAATCGTTTGCATTTCAGCAGGTTTAACATGTATACATAAAAAACTTCGGTATGTCAAAGTGAACGTCTGTCGATTTTAAAACTTCTGAATTTTACTAATTTTACTTCGCTTTAAAAATATGCCAAGGGCTAGTTGCGCTTTGTAATCATTTTTAACAGAGCTAGTAACTTAAAAATACTGCATATTTACAGCACTTGATTTTGCGCTGGTAATAGATCGGTTTAACAACACTAGCAAATTAAATACCAAGTTTCGATATTTTATCGGTTCCAGCAGCTGGACACATTGTTTTAGCTCAATGTGCTATTGTTGTTGCGTTCTTCATTAGTTCGTTCGTCTTCGTCTCTCGTTTTATGAAGTAGTAGTGATTTCTTTTTATAACAAAATCAAATATATACATAATATATATATAGAAAAATATGCATACATATAAAACAACTAAATATATACACCTAAAGTAAATGTCTTTTATAAGCTATAATCAAATACAAAGTAACAAAAATTAAGTGCAATCAAATTGAAAAAGCAGTTTGTAAGTTTCTTTTTTACGTAAAGAAAAGAAAAAAAAAACGCGCGTGTGAAATTTTTTCAACGTCGTCGTCGTCGCTGAAAAGGAGAGAAGCTGAACAGAAACAAAAAAAAATATACAACAAAAATTCCCCACACACAAAGTAGGCCAACAACAACAGCAAGAAGCAGCAGCAACAACGGCAAAAGCAGCAACAACAACGAAATGTACTGAAGTGTATTATAATAATAATGCATATGTGTGTGTGTGTAAAACATACAAAAAAGAAAAAAAGAAGTATCTAAAGTAGAAAACTTTTTGCGCTACGGACAGACTGACAATGGACGACGAGCGACAGTTTTGTAATTGTGTCAGAGCAGAGCATAATGTTTTAGTATGTGGCGTGTTCGTGTGTGTGTTATTTTTTGAAAATACTTCAAATCCAATGAATGACATGGCATAGCAGCAATGTATCTTTTTATTTTATGTGAATTTTGACATTCAAAAAGCGCAGCCGATGCTTAGGTATATATTAAATTAAAAGCGTATACAGACACACATAGATACATAGCAATGTGTGTGTGCGTGTGGCAAATACATACAAATTGTTGTTGTTACTGCTGCTATCGACGTCGCTGCTGCCGCCGCATATTTTGCGAGACAAGTGAAATTTTCTTTGTTTCCAACAAGAGACGCGGTCGGCGGCGGTGGCGTCGGCGCTTAAAGTATAGAAATGAAGTTCCCTTGAACGAAGAAACGAGGTTGCCCCTCGGCTGCGCGCCCCGTGCGCTACATATAACGGCTTGATGAGCAGCCGCAACAGCGCAGCATTGTCTGCTGCGTTTGTGTGTCTGTACGCGTGTGCATGTGTGTATGTATGCGTGTGGCAATGAACGTTGCTTAAAACAACAACACAAAAAAAAAGCGTACATACTTTTTTCTTCTCTTTTTTGGAATATGTATTTTTGCGTCGTCGTTTATTTCATTTATGTACATACATACATATGTACATATATACACGCGCAGCTGCATTTGTGTTAATGTTTTTGTTGTTGTGGCTGCTGATGCTGCTGTCTTCAACTTGTCGTTGTTTTAAAAATAAAATGCTACAGAATTTTGTGCAAATTTTAAATAAAGTGATAAATGTTAATACAATGTGCTCTCTCGCTCTTTTGCGATTTTTCTTTCTTCCACTTCAAAGTGTATAAGGCTACAAAATGCTGATAATGTGCAACAAGATGCGGCTGCAGCCGTGCGGCAGCAATGAAGCTGACGCTGTAGGACAGGTTTATTCATAACAGTGTCGGCAAAATATTTTACAACTTGCTAAATACATATTAAAAATTATACTAAACATAAACGAGTGCAATAACAACAATGCGTTGTCGTCAAAGTGCCGCAGCAGCAACGACGGAAACAACATCGAAAGCAACAAACGCAACTAAAACGCGAAAGCAAAGTGAAATTTATTACAACAAAAACAACAACGATAACAGCAGCGGCAACAAATTCAAAACCGAAGCCGCAGAAACCGTTGTTCAACAATTTCTTGAAATAAGTGAAAGAAGGCAAAATACTGGTTTTTTATATTCAATGTAGACGAAAAAATATACAAAAAAAAAAAAGAAAAAAGTTGCTGTGCGAGAAATTTTTACGTATATGTTTGTTGTTGTTGTGGTGGTGGTGCCAGTGAGTGAGTGTGTGAGAAAATAAGTTAAGTAAAGAGCGCTCGTTTGCCGTCCTCGTCACATCAAGTGAAAAGCAATGCTAAAAGTAATTACAACAACAACAACAACAAAGCTACTACCATAGCGGCAACGGTAAAACGCACGCACATAAAGCTTAATACATAGTAACCGTTACACAAAACGTAACGTCAAATAACAGTAAAAGTCTTGTCAAAAATAAGAAGAAGCAAAGTCTTTGTCATAAAAGGCCAAGCGCAAGCAGCACAAACACACACACAAAATCAAAATCCCACCAACAAAAACAAAAAAAGAAACGCGTGGGTGTCAAACAACGTCCCAGCCCCCTCTCGCTCACCACCGTCCACTAGCAACCAACCAAGTTTCGTGCAGCAGCAAAAAGGAACACAGACGCCAGGGGTGCACACTCAGCCTTACAATTGCAAACATTTTCAAGGGCTCCCCCAAAGCCGCAACAGCGTGCTGTTTTTTTTTATTTAAATTTTTGGAGGTGAGTTATTTTGTTTTTTGGTGGGTTTTAAATTTTATTGTTGTTATACTGTGTGTGTGTGTGTGTGTCTGTGTATTTTTTATGTTTTGTGTCTTTATTTTTTTTTAATGAACATATGAATATTAAACACGTTTCACTTTAAAATATGCAAAAAATGTTGGCTCATTTGTGGACTTGAGCTTTAATGAAGTTATGCGCATGCCAAAGCTTAGAGTTAGCAATGGTATATTTTTTCTTCTCGGCGTTTTTCTTAGGAGCATTTATTAAGTGAAACCTTTTATGTTCAAAATTTTGATGTACTCGACCTATTAAGTTTTACATGCAAAAAAGTTTTTGTTTTTGTTTAGTACAAAACAAAAAATGGAATATATGATGTATGTATGTCACTCCTGGTCGGAGGAGCGTGAGGTGAAAAACAAATTATATCTTTTTTTTATCAAATTTGTTTGGTAACACCATCTGGAATATCTTTAGAAACAACCGAATTATGCATCTAAAACTTTTGATATTTTGTAGTCGCTGTAGTCGATATCTGCAGAGTCACCACGATTAGGCCCGTGCTTTTCACGATGTTATTTAAATATAGGCCCGTGCTTTTCACGATATTATTTAAATATAGGCCCGTACTTTTCACTAGACCCTCAGCCACGATTGTTGTTGGCAGATAAACCTTAAAACTAAGTTTCTAGAGGTTTTATATTTAGAATTCTTTCATGTATAAATAAATAATTATGAATCATTTTTATTTATTTATGGTAAACACCAAAGGATATTTGGTTTTAGATTGTTTTTACCGCAAACATATGATTTTTATTTCGGTAAATTTTTCGGTGACTAGTTGGCTGGTCCCATTTTAATTTTTTTTTGGTGTCACTTTCGTGAGTAGTTTGTTTCACTCTTTTTTTCTTAAGCTACCGCTACATATTTGTAAGTGGACTTTGAGAAAGTGAAGTTAATTAGAACATTTGTGTGAAAAAACTAGAATGGTTTTTAGGTTAGTTTTCTGTTAATTTTGGAGTTTATTGCGCCGTCAATGTAGGCACAATCTTCTGAGAGACATTAAAAATGATTTAAAATATGGTTAGCAGAAGTTGGCAGCGCGAGCAACAGCAGGAGTTGGCAGCACGGAGTCGAGAATAAGCAGTCGAAAGAGTCAGTCGTAAAAACGGTAGTCAGAGCAGCAGAGAATTAAAGTTGTAGAGTCGTTTAAAGTTGAAAAGGCATTTAAAGTTGTTAATCAAAGTTGCACTTACTATAAGACTCTTTTGAATACACTAAAATATATTTAATAAACCCGGATAAACATCCTACATTTGTTATCTGAAACGGTGACAAGTTACCGAATGTTAACATTAACCTGGCGCTTGTAAAAGAGAACCATCTGAAATTCGTATGAGTTTAAAACGCATTCAAAATTTTGTTACATAGTTGAACTGAGCACCTTTAGACTGCGTTGAACTTATGCTAATCCTAAACCACCAACAGGGCGAAGAACCCAATAGTAAAGTCTATTATAGCAATGTTTGCCAGTTTCTAAGATCTAGTGACAATAAATTCAATCGTAGGCAATAATGTGCTATGAATCTTTTGATATTGCTACTAACCTTTTAGAACTTTTGTCTCTTATTAATCTAGCATTTACAGAAAAGAAAAACAAACTGATGTCGTTTATACTGACTTCAGTAAATCATTTGGCTCGGTAAACCATGTTAATCTGTTCCGCTTTGCCTTTTAAGTTGGATATCGTCATTTTTATCTAATCGAGTCCAAAAGGTAGTTTTTAAAGGCTGCGAATGTACAGAATGTACTTCAGGGGTACAGGTAGCCACTTTGGCCCTCTTCTTTTTAATTTATTTTTAAATGAACTCCCGCAAGTAATTAAATCTTCTCGCATTCTTATGTATACGGATGATGTTAAACTCTGTCCTCTTCCGATAAAAATAAGCACTTACTTCTTCAGCATGATTTTGATAACATGCAATAATGGTGCAATTTCAACCAACTTTTTCTCAACAAGTCAAAATGTAATGCTATGACGTTTTATTGTTCTGCCCCTTATTTGGCAACTTACTCTATAGAATCTTCTACATTAGAACGTATCGAGAGTGTGTCCGACCTTGGTGTTCTGTTCGATCATAACCTTTAATAATAACAATATTTGCGACATCGTCAATAAAGCTGGAGGTGTTCTTGCTTTTATTAAGCGTTGGTCTAAAGATTTTAACGACACTTACACTACCAAACTTCTTTTTATTTCTCTCGTGCGTCCAATTTTAGAATATAGTTCCTGCGTTTGGAGTCCTCAATACTACGTTTATCAAGACAAACGAAATTTCTCCTTTTTGTATTTCGCGACTTAAACTGGGACCCAAACATCCGACTGCCGCCATATTCTGAGACTCCGCCTTAAAAAATTGCCTTCCTTAAATCATCGCAGAACATGCCATGGCGTGTTATTCTTGCATAAGTTGTTACTCGGTCTTATCGATTCCAATGTTCTTAGCAAAGTTACTTTTATCATACCTTCTAGAGTAACTCGTAATTTTCGATCTTTTTTGGAGATCTACGCTTTACACGATCCTTTTCGTGTCTTATGCTCTAATTATAATAACTTTTATAATTTCCTCTCTTTCGAACGTTCTATTCAATCTATTACTTCTTCTATCCTAAGTTATCTTGACTTGCCACTGCGAGTATACTTGACCAATCCTATATTATGAGTCATTCTTTTGTTCAACGGTGATCCCTTGGCACTTTTTTTACATATATTGTTTAATTTTGATCTTGCTTCCTTTTCTCAACTTTTATATTGTAAATCAACGTGTCTGGCCAGTTATCGATGTGAGATGGCGCATATCGTTAAAAAGTTCACCCATCGGGATAGATACGCGGTTTAGTTATACCCTCTATTTTTCTTTTCTAAATGAATTTACTGTTTTTTCTATAATATATAATGTCAACTGTGCTAAGTTGTACTCCTTAAATAAATAAATATTTACTTGTTTTTAGGAAGTATAACTCTTAGGAGCTGTGTTAAATCATTGATTCATGCCTATAGTAAACTAAAACACTAAAACTAACACTCTGAAAACTTCTATGAACTATAAAAAATAAATCTGAAACCATTTGTCAAAAACAAATAATTGTGACACATATTTTATTAGGTGATTCATAAATGCATAGTGAAAATTAAATACTAAAAAAAATAGTTTATTAAGCAAATATTTAATACATACATTCTAAAATTGCGTCAAATTGCTCTATAAAAACGTTTACTCGCTAGTGTTTTTGGTTTCAAGTATCTATTGTTTATATAAATTAAACTGTGCTACATAGTTATATTATTTACCAAAAAACACTCTCCATTTCCTCTGTTATGTCAAAGTCACGTTTTGTTGAAACTTTGTAAAACTTTATTTATTATTAGCACAAAATAAATGATTTTCGTACAGTGGCGGATTTAAATATTTGCCGGCCCTAGGCAATCCATAACTTGCCGCCCTTTTTTCACAAAAAAAAAAGACTAAATATATTAAATGCGATTCTGATTGTCATCAGTGCTTTATTACAATATAGTTCGTTATTAAGGAAATAAATAACGGAATTAACAAATTTTACATCGGCATGGATAACGTATTCAACAAAAACCCTTTTTCAAACACTTCTTATTCACAGTTCTTTACGTCTTGATTTTCAGCTGCGAATTCGCGGATGATATCTTCACAATCCATAGATAGAAACAAATCTGACAATCGTTAGCAACGCAAGAGCATTCAGTTTGTTTTCGCCCAATAAAGTTCTGAGATAGTTTTTCACGCGTTTTAAAACAGAAAACGATTTTGAATTGTATTAAAAGAGATTAATTATTAATAATATTTTACAGACACAAATACAATTTCAAGTAAATTTTTTTTAATTCAGGTAGCTTAAATTTTGCCGCCCCTTAATTCAGCCGCCCCTTAATTCAGCCGCCCTAGGCTTCTGCCTATGTTGCCTGTATGATAAATCCGGCACTGTTCTCGTACCTTTATATGTGTGTAAATTTTCCACAGTTTGTAAAGCTCTTTAATTGCCTTAAACAAATATAAGAGACAATATTAAATAAGATGCTTGAACATTTATATATATATCTTAACACATACTTATTATGTATCTTGTATATATTTTGCTGGTTGTATGATTAATCTTGAATTTGAAATCAAGTTAGCTACAAAGCTGATAACACAACTGCTTACAATGTTTGCCACAGTATCTATCTATGTATTTGTACTAATTTATTTTGTATGCTCGTGTGTGTGTGAGTATCTGTGTTTGTTTATTTGTAGATTTGTTTGACAGTCCACAACGTAGCTGAATAGCAGCGTACAGCTGTGCGCGATTTGTTGAGGTTGATAATTAGTTGTAGTATTCGTTGTTGTAGTTGTTGTTTATATCTCTATCTACACGCCTATTGTACGCTTAAACGGTTTTCGCTGAACTTTAAGTGGTTTAGGTTGAACCGGTTTGTTTTGAAATATGCAGAACCATTGCGCTGTATACGTTAAAGCAACAAATACGTTGACTGAACTGAAAATAAATGAAAGAAATTGAATTTAAGTAAGTTTTTGTATTTAATACAATACCAATGAAAACGTTTATGTACTTCAAGCTAATTAGCTATTTAATTAAGAGTGCCTTAGTTTTAAATCTTATCTGCTGAAATGAGCTGGAAACTTTGCCAGATGTTTAAAAGTTTCGATTTGTAAAATGGTAACTGAAAGAAACTCAACTTTACTTATTTTTGACTTTGTATCTATATCACTCACTTCATTTTGCCAGTAGAATGCTGATTTGACAATAAAAACCATTCTTGGCTATTGCTGTCAGTTTTGGCTGTCGACCAAGTTTAATGTTTTCAGTTGACTGACGGCAAAAAATTTATGATTTCTATATTACGCCATATGTATATATATAAATATACAACAAACAAATTAATGAGTCATATTTGGGTAATTTTAAACTTTAGTATATAAGCGCTTTCTCTTTATTGTTAATAAAGGTGATTAAAAGTGCAATTTAAACAACTTTTCCCAAGTAGAAGTCTAATTTCTTTTTGAAACACCTGCTGCTCTACATTTAATGGTGTTCTTATCTTCTTCTTTTGATAGATATTCTAACTCAATGTCCGTCAGCTGTTCTTCGTTTAAGGAAATGACGAAATTAATTTTGCAAATACACGTGTTTTGAACCCAAATTTTCGATTTTTACTGTGCAAACCAAGTCCTAAGCTAAAGATATAAAATGTTATATGAAATTTTCACAATTTATTCTGAAAAATGGATACAAAATGTAATGTTCAAAGTATTGTTCATCGCTAGCCACTACTTTTTCCCATCTTTCTGGTAATTTTCGGATTTCGGCTCGAAAGAACGACTCACCATTCGAGGCTATCCATGAATCGACCCAATTCTTGGTACTTTCATTAGAAGTGAACCGCTGTACAGTCAATGTAAGTGTCATCGATTGAAATAGGTGGTAATCGGATGGGGCGATGTCCGGAGAGTACAGCGGGTGAGGTAGCACCTCCCATTTTAACGTTTCCAAGTATGTTTTCACGACTTTGCTCACGCAAATTGAAGTCGGTAACGGTCCGCTGTTTCTCTTTACATGAGAAAAAACGGCGCTCAACATCTCTCGGCTTGACTCATACATATTAAACCCAATTTCCTTGCTTTTGTATCATTCCCAAGGCCTTTAAACGTTTGGAAACGTTTTGATTCATCGAATGTTTCTGCCAACATTTTGAGCATTTGATACGAGTCTTCATTGAGTAACGTCTCCAATTCTTCATTCTCAAACTTTTTCGGCTGCCCCGGACGCTCTTTGTCTTTTACATCAAAATCAACACTTTTAAAGCGTTGAAACCAATCAAAACACTGTGTTCTTGAACTATGTAGTACATAAAGGGTTACATTGGGTACGAATATAGTAGGAGCATCCTGGGGGACATACTTTAACAAGCTTTATAATAGGTATGTGTAATGGGACTAAAATCTCAAATGTGTTCGATGGCTTATCGATTCATCTTCTAGGGCAATGGCCATGGTTCCATAGCTCTACGCTTAATGTTAAGAAAAAACCGGTAAAGTTAAAATTAATCAAGGAGCTCCAACAAAATACTTGGCACCTCATCCCACATAGATTGTTATATATATATTTATTTTGGGACTATCCGGCTATGGTTGGGGCTTGGCGTGCCAACTCAATTAGACCAAAGGAGGCCCTTACATCGCCCTTCTCCCACTCAGGAGGTCCCCTATATGACCTTAAGAGGGGAGACCGGTTTAGGAGGCCGAGATTTTGTTGTTTCGTGAATTTTTTACATATCATCACAATTTTTTTTTTTGCGTTAGCAACACATTTCCTAAAAAAATGAATCTGATTGTGTAAAATAAATTGAAAATTGCATTTTGTTGAGGTGTTTGAAGACAATGTTATGTTTTTATACCATATTTTATCACCTTTTTTGCACTAAAAAACATATTTTTAATAATCATATAATCCCACAATTAGGTTCAACTAGATTTGAATTGAATAAAGAATGTTCATATCAAATTTCATAACGATTGGTCAATAACTTTTCAAGCTAGAATGCCGACAAGTTGAAAAAAAGTCGTTTCGAGAGAAACGCTCCGTTCTAACTACCGCGCGCTTCGACTCCGGACCGACGGGCGGTCACTTAAGTCCTTATAGCATTGGGAATAATGCGAATTTCGCTTTCAAATTTTGACCACATATTCTTGACTAGAAATACTAACAATTTATGGAATAAAAAAAAATCGATTTTTCTATCGGGCTAAAGTGAGTCACGTCCATCCGGCGTCCTGAATGAAACTTGAGAGGATTCTTGGAATCTTTTATGAGAGCTCAGACGTGTCCATAAACAAATACGATCTGAAATAGAGCAGAAAAGTAACAAAAAAGGTGTTCCACCGTCTGTAGCTCCTCATAACCGCTGCTCCTGGAGAAATCGTGATTAGGAGCTTAATCCGGAATGCGGGGTTCCCAAGACTAGTCTCCAGCTATAGCTCGGAATACAGTCGAGCGTTGAGCACTGTTAAGAAAGCTAAATTTGCTCTTTTTCTGCAAAAAGTTGGACAAGTTTGCCGTGATATCCTGCAAGTGTTCGATAAGCGATTTAACATCAGGTTTGCATCGAGGGTGAAGTGACCACACACTACAACTAGCCCAGACTGTCCTTGACTTGAAAGAGCATACAGGTAATCTAGCCAGTTCATTCTCGATACAATATTTGTCGATCTCCCTATGTCCTAGGACCCAGATGAGTTGTATTAAAAATTGCTGAGCCATCTCGTACCCGACTATGGCTTCAACTGAACATCACCTGATTTGCACAGTGTTCATCAAAATGAGACCCACCGATCACCTCGAATATTCGGTTCTGGCACTTGTTATACCTTTGTAGCTTTGATAAAGGGTATACAGAAATTCTTAACAGGTCTAGGATTCGGCAAAGAAAATCGTTTGGCCGACAACAACACCAGTCCAATAATTTCTAATTTATAAGTCAATAAATCTCTTTCTCAGGAATGTAGTGTATAAGACATACAAATTGCAATGATTGGAAATCAAATCACGTAGTACTGCTAGCAAGGTATTAATTTCAAGTTCATTATTGGTTTACTTGTCTCCGTTGGCTATTTACTATAGCACGAGGTTTTTTAAGGTTAATTATTGTCAAAGCCTCTTTTAACGTCGAAATTTCAGTCCGTAGACTAACGTTAGGGAAAACTTAGCACCCGCTTTCAATTCGTTAATAATGTAGATGTAGATCATTTACATTCGCACCCCTTCTGTCAATTTAGTAAGGCAATCAAAATTCATTCGTATTTGCATTTTGAGCACCTGTTGCAATTATATCTGTAAGTTTATTTTTTTATATAATATAATACAATTTATACTCACAGATGTTTAGAGTAAATGTTGCAGCTGCAACTTAACTTTATTAGACAAGAAGTGGATTAAAAACTTTAGCTTCAATTATATCATATAAGCAAAGTATATCCTAGTGATGGGCACTTATCGATAAATTGTTTACAACTGTCTCTTATTTTGCTTGTAATCGATACATGGCATCATGACATCATGTTCTCATCTTTCGTTGAATTATTGTTTTGTTTGTTTTTACAATTGAAGAAAAGATTTTGTAGTATTTTTATAAATAAAACCCCCCCCTACCCACACATACTATGTTATATATACATCGGCATTATAAAAGTTTCGTGTTACAAAGCATTCTTACTTAATTTGTATTTGTTTGTGGAATAGTAGAATTTCATAATTTTCATGATTAGAGTAATAGAAAGCAGAACGGAATATGAACACAATAATGACGGTAAATGGAATTTGTGTCAACTGTGTTTGTGTGTGTAATTTATTTATTATGTAAAAGATTTATACCGGGGCAACTATTCTATTATACAATAATAACTATTCTCAGGAGCGTTGCAACAAAATGTAGCTTTAGTAGATCGTTTAGTTCACAAATCACTTTAAACTAACGAAAAATAACATTTATTATATTCTCACTTCATTATTTGACCAATTAAGAAATTTTTATATGACAAATTATAATCAAACAAAGTTAATGTGGCGGCAATGAAAAATCAACAGAGCAATGACAACAAAATGCTAATAAATTGAAATAAAATTAACAACGGGCAAAAATTTAATGGCTATAAAAAATTATTAATAAAACTCAATTTAAAAGTTCTTTGCACCATTTCGAAACGTACACACCCTTGCATTTCTGCTTATAAATGTTTGTTTAAATATAAAATTATAGATTTTTGTTGCCTAAATAGATTTTGTATAAGCTTTGCGAACGAATTTGTAGATAGATGTTTATTTAAATTAGTTTAATCTGTATAACAAAAAAATAAATGCTATTAATTCAACAAACTTTTAAAACGTTATTCAGTTTTGCTTTGGAATTAATAATGATATACAAGAAAATATTGTTTGACCAAGTTAAGAGATAACTGGCTAATATTTAGTTTGAGCTTAAAGTTTTGAATAAATTAGTTCTACATTTTAATGGCTTTTACGCTTTTATAAAAATGTATTTAAGCAAAAAGAAATTTTGATGTTTTAAGCTTTATTTGGCAAGTGCTTTTGATGAACTTCGGCAAAAGAATGCTTAAATTAAAGCTACAATGAACTTTTCGGGAGTTCCTAGTTTTTCTCAGAAAAATAAGTTATGTTTAATTTTTGGTGGGGAGATCGGCCAATGCTTTACTTGCTTGAAAATTGTTTATAATTAAAGCGAGCTATAAATACAAAATCCAATTTATATTTTGTAATTAGTATTATTGGGAACCTAGTGGTTGATGCTTATCGTGCATAAAATATTATAGCAATCATAAAAAAAGCTAATATTAAAAACTAAGATCGTTTTAATATTAATCATATTTAAATTTAAAGTTGTTTTCCTTGTACACTTGAATATTTCAAAGTATTATTATTAAAATGTAATGTAACCTCTTCAATTGAAGAGGTTAACCCCTACATACAGTATTATTTTAAATCAAGCTAGTTAAAAAACACAATTATAATAAAATGATGATTAGAAAAAATTACAATAAAACAGGGACACAAAAAAACCTTGTTATTACTACTTCGGATTCGAATCGGAGTTTCAAAAAATTTAAGCTCCCAAGATTTCTAAATACTAGAAAACGTGCTAGTTTTGAGGCTACCTTAGAAACCTGACGTTCTGGGATTTTTTAACATTATTAAAATCATCGTCGGACAACCAGTCGGGGGTCTTTTTTTTATTTAACTTATGTTGTAACACAGCCACACAAAATAAATCGATTTTAAAGTGAGAACATGCTTGCTATATGTTTTTGGGGTCGCTGAATCATAATCCGAGTTCGAATAAACCCCAATACAGCAGAGTTCTGCCGTAAGAAATAGGTGAAAATTAAGTATTTTGTAGGTTATCTTAAAGTTCATACCATTTGCATTTTTTTGTGGGCCTGTGTAATTGAACGCAGCCTATCATATGTGAGTTGAAATATCTAAAAGACTATTGTGAAATCGTCCGTAAATAGAATAAAACTATTTAAGTTCTAAGAATAGCAAAAGTATCTATTCAAATCACATGCTAATTATATTTACTTAGCAAAATGTTTCACTTAGTTATGCAATGCCCTTTGGTGAGTGTATAAAAACGTGTGCACATTGATTGCGATAATTGAGGTTTAGTTTTGCTGCCGCTAATGCAGTCAACGCCGCAGTTAACGTCGCTGCAGTGTTTGCTCACAGTAGGTACACAATTTATTCGCACATTTTTAACTTTTAAGCGTTATTCACAGAAAATTTTAGTACAAACGATATACAAAAATTTATTGTTGTAAGAGCTGAAAATTCTAAGTTTTGACTATAAAAATGTATTAAACTCCAAGGTATCATTAAAAATAAAAGTTAGTTATCAATTTTAAGTTTTTTACTTACTTATTTTTTTAAATATTCGATATGTAGTTTTTCAATGTGTAAAGAAAATGGCTGACAATGGTAATTTCGACTTTTTATAATGAGTACAGCGCATTAAACTTGAAAAGTTGAGGCATACGAATATATTAGATATTCACTGTATATGCATGCATATATTTATTTGAAGAGAGAGCAGGGGGGCGCACAGTCGTTGACATTGTTATCTTAAATTGCTCACACTACTTGCTCTCATTGTTGGTGTTGTTGTTGTTGTCTGTCGTGTTGCGCTGCTGCTAATATTTGATTTTGTCATCATCTTGGCGTTGCTTTTTGCACGTTCATACAAACGACAAAAGCAAGGGAAATGAGAATAAAACTACGAACACAGTAAAACACAAAAATAAAAACAAATCCACATCAAGAACATCTGTCCGTTGTCAACACAAAGTCGATGCCGCCGTCGCAGTCGACGCCAACGTCAACAACAACAACAACGACGACGTCGCTGCTCAGTTCATTTCCATTCGTTTCGCTGTATTACAACATTTTGCGCCGCTTCACATTAACGGCGACATAAATTTTCAATTCAGCTCCACTCGTGCCGTTGGCCCCCAACAAAAGCACTCGTAACAACAATAACAACACGACCAAGAGCATTAACAGCCTCGGCAGCTGATCGTCAGCCCTCGGCTTTTGCTGCCGACATCGACTCGTAGTCGTTGCGTCGCTGCTTGCGTTTGTTGCTTTATATTTGATCAAACAAATTAAAAAACGAAAATTAAACTAGAAAATTTGTTGGTTGCGTCTATTTATAAGGCATTTGTTTTTGTTAGACACACGCTTTAGTTTGGCAATCTAATAAAGTATATAATAGCATGTACTTACGTATGTATGTATGTGTGTATGTATGTATAATAATCAGCACGCGTTTTTATAAAACACTGTAATCCTAGAGGTGACTGTTTATAGAATTATAGTCTGTAAGATACTTTGTTTATACGAAAGGACTAATGTGAATTCATCTTGAATATACTTATGTACATATATACTTGATGGGATTGACTATTCCGCAAACAATTTGGGCGAAATAACAATTCTTTATGGACTTTATTCAGGGTATCCCAAAGTCACGCATCGCTGCGAGGGATTTACATGAAATTGCTAAGCATTTAATTTAGTTTTTATGAAATTTTAATTTGGCCTTGGCGTGCTTTAAAAATAAAACCATAAGCAATAAAGTCAGCACCGTTTATACTTTCAACTTTTTTCGTCTTTTTTTAGATACCATATTTATTCATAAAGTCAAGGTTATTACATGTGTTTGTCGAATTTACCTAACTAATTAGGCCTAAGAAGGTTTATGAATATACCATTGCATGTCCTAACTGCCGACAGGAGAGCCTGTAGGGCGATATTATTATTTGTGTGGCCATACTGTGTGGCCGAGTTTCATTTGCGTTGTTTTATTTCATACGATACTTTTGGCTGCTCCCTATGTTCCCATTCACCATTTTTCGGAATTCGTTGGGCCCACCAAATTCACAGAGTTCTTCAAAGACACCAGTTTGCAAGCCCGAGATTCAATCCTGGACTTTTTTTCCCAAGATAAACTACGTTTGAGATACATATGCGAAGATTTGTTTTGGTGATAAGTTTACTAAACTTCATATGGCACCCGCATATGCAAATGCTTAAGGCAGGATCCAGATACGCAAAGATTTAAAAAAAAATTTCTTTCTGAAATATGATGTGGGAATGGATTCCATTGTGGAGCCATATCCGCTGATTTTCGTTTTTGATGTATTAATTTTTAGTCCAACTTTAAGCGAACAGTTGTTAATTATTTCGATATTGTCCTGAAGATCGCAGCACTTATGGCATAAAAAACATGGACCATCTATTCAAAATCTTTCAACTGATTAAACGGGCTGACCCAACAGTTGATAAAGTTGATATTTTTTTCTGGAATGCCTCGCTTGAGTAAAGTATTTGAATATGTTTGTGAAAAAACGTACCAGTTGGAGATCTTTTGAAAAACACAAAAAAATCACTTTTCGAACCTGTTGACGTGTTTCCACCTAATTGACTCTTGACTTGATTTGAGTTCTATTTAATAAATATTCAAAGGCAAAATGTTTTAAAAGCTTTCGTGTTTCGTTTGCAAACTTTGCGATGTTTACGACTTTAAAAGCTTAAAATCTATGTCTGGTTTACTGGTTACTGCATAGCTAGGTTGAAGTCTCAATTTTTGTTATAAAAATTTGATTCACATCGATTTTTGATATCATATGTTTTAAGGGGATATTTACCTTCGGAAATTTTTTTGAATAAGTTTAATTTTTTTTATGTTAACTCAAAATTTTCAGTGTTTGACAATCGAAAGCTCTAAGCAATTACAAAAGTTATTGTAATTTTTTCAAAACCATTAACACTTTCAAAAAGTTTTTTACTTTATTTTTTGTCATATATAAAGACGGGTCTTCCGAAAAATTCATTTTCCAAGTCCTTTAAAATATCATATAAATATTTTAAAAAACATAACTAACAATTTTATTTAATTTTGACCAGGAAAAATAGTTTTTAAAATGTCGTTCATATCAAAATAATCGCTTTTAAAATTCGGAAAAGGAAAACCGTCCGCTATGAATACCTTTAACTTAGGATACAATTTACAGATATTAAAAAAAATATATATACAAGGTGCGAACGTTACCATCAGTGGCGCACGCTATCGGACCATGTTAACGGACTTTTTGCTGCCTGAAATTGTTGCCCGTGATCTCGACGACATTTGGTTCCAACAGGATGGCGCTCCGGTCCACATTGCCAATGGCTCTATTGCGAGGTCAATTTGGTGAGCGATTAATTTCACGTACGGGATTCGTACCTTGGCCGCCAAGATCGTGCGATATCACACCGCTCGACTTTTTTCTTTGGGGTTAAGTAAAGTCAAAAGTTTACGTGGACAAACCAGCAACGATTGAGGCCTTGGAAGCCAACATTACTAGTGTAATTGGCCAAATACCAGTGGAAATGCTTGAACAAGTCATGGAAAATTGGACCTTCAGGATGGACCATTTAAAACGCAGTTGCGGCCAACATTTGAACAAGATTATTTTTAAAAAATAAATGCCATAAAATATCCTTTCGAAATCATAAATAAAGATCCCATCATTCCTTTGAAATTTGCATTTGCATTTGGTTTTAATGAATCACCCATTATATTGTATTGTATAAATGTATATAACGCTGTATCTGACTACCTACAGTCACGGCTAGTTACAAAATAGTGCCAAAATTGGGTCTAACAATTTTTAGCTCTACAATGTATCTAGATGAGATAAATGACCAATAGGACTTTACAAGACAAAATCATCAAAAAAGATCATAAAAAACTGAGTGATCGAATTTCCAGCTAAGGAAAAGCATCAAAAAAGATCATAAAAAACTGAGTGCTCGAATTTCCAGCTAAGGAACTGACGGTAAATTCTCTTTGTTAGTGGGAAAAGAAAAAAAAGTTTATTAGTAACACATTGGATCCGAACTAAAAATAAATTATGATGTAACTCGTAAACTTTTCAAAAACGAATAAATTACATTCGATTACCACACATTCCGTAGCGAAAATGCTGTGCTTTTTCGAGACCAAAAAATCTATATTTTTTTGTCTCTCCCCAACAATTATTACAAATGATTCAAATTTTAACTTAAAATAGGTAAAATCTAAAATAGGTTAGGTTAGGTTACACTGGCCGGCCACAACAGAGTGCAGCCTAGCATAGACCTTTTGGTCCTTAGCTGTGCCAGATTTGAGGTTATTACGCAAAGTGATGGTCGGTTAAAAATTTTACTTTTTTAGCGAAATTAAGTAGCCGCCCAACTTCCAGCCTGGTCACCTCTTCTAGACCGACAAACGCTGGTTCTCCTAGGGTGGTCAAACGATGTCTAGAGAGGGCTGGGCAGTCGCAGAGTACGTGTGCTAGGGTCTCAGGGACTTCCGGATCCCTGCAGATCCTGCATAATTCGCTTGCCGTTAGTCCCATCCTATGCGCATGCTTCGCTAAGAGGCAGTGTCCTGTTGGCACACCCGTGATGGTCCTGCATTCAGTGCGTGAGAGTTTCATTATAAAGTTACTTTGTTTTCTGCCGTAATGAGCCAGCCTTGATAGCGGCTTGACTGTCTATAAAGAGGTTAATCTTTGTTTCAGTTGAAGTGTCGGTGCATGCCAGCTCAGCCGCCTTCATACTTCAGCCTGGAAGATGCTGCAATGGTCCGGAAGCCTGTAACTTTGACTTACATTAAGCTCGGAGCAGTATACTCCAGCACCAACGCCCTTTTCCATCTTTGAACCGTCAGTAAATAGGTTATAGGTATTGTGACTGGGTATAAGACCTTTACGCCAGCCGTCTTCCTCCATCGTCACCTTTACCCTTTTCCCAAATTGTAGGTGCGGTATGACATAGTCAATTTCGTCAGAGAGCCCCCGTCCTATTGAACTATGTCCGTAGCTAATGTTCTTAAAAAGACCCGCCGCTTTTAGGCGCCCAGCTGTACGAGCAGCTGAGTACTCCGCGTAGAGGTCAATCGTGAAGTAAATCTAAAATGATGTTTAGCGCCGCTGTGGGTGTTGAACGGAGAGCCCCTGTAGTGCACAGCGATGCAAGTCGCTGAACGCGTTCCAGTGGCCTCAGGTACGTCGTTTTGGTTGTCGCCTTCCACCAAACTAGGACGCCGTAGAGCAGTATCGGACGAACAATTGCTGTGTAGCACCAATGCATTAGAGTGGGTGAGAGGCCCCAAGTGCAGTCCAGCATCTTTTTACATGCGTATAGGGCATTACTGGCCTTTTTCACACGCTCTTCAACATTGGCCATCCACAGCAGCTTGTTATCCAGAACCACTCCTAGGTATCTAGTTTGCGTTTTCAGAGTCAGTAGAGAGCCGTTTAGTTTAGGTGGGGTCCACTGCGGGATTTTGTATCTCCTGGTGAAGAGCAGTAGGTCCGTCTTCTCCGGATTAACGTCTAGCCCTGCATTAGTGGCCCATCGATGAATCGTGTCCAGTGACCTTGTCATCAGATCACTGAGAGTTGAGAGGCATATGCCTGTATTGTATTATAAAAAAAAAACAATTGTAAAATAAGGTTATTCTTTTTCTATAAGCTAAATTCGAGCAAGTATTTTAAGGCTTTAATATTGTTTAGAGAGCTTGCTATTTAGCAGTGTTGTGTTAGATTTAAAACACTCTTTGAAAATCCTTTCGATAAGGGTTTCATATACCATTTGCCTTCACGATCCCTAGTTGAAAAACAAGCTTAAGAGATTTCTGACAATCATTGAACGTAACTCAACTATATCAAAAGCAATATGAAATACCTCGGAGAAATTAAGTTTTCTTTTTTCCGCTTTTTCTCTCTCTCTCCGTTTATTTAGCGCTTATTAAGCGCTTTAATTTGAAATTTGTTGTTAATGTAGTTGCTGCTGTTGTTGTTGTTGTTATCTTACACGCTTTTTGTAGCTTTTTATTTATTTTTTTGTTGCCAAGCCGCTTTGTTTTATAATTTCACATTTTGAAAAGTTCGTTGTGCTCTTACGTCGTTTGTTGTTGGTGTCATCGCCGCTGTAGTTGTATTTGTTGTTGTTGTTTTGTCGTTTTGTCGTTTTCGTTGCTTTTGCCTTCGTCGTTGTTCGTTGTTCGGTTTTTGTCTCTTACATTTTTCGCTGCAATAACAAAATAAAAATGCGTCACAATTTCGTTTTTGTTGCTGTTTTATTTTGATTTGCACTTTTTTGGCAGCTTCGGCGCATTCACCAAATATCAGACGTAGCCTTGACCTCTACAATCTGCTAACGACTTTTTTTTTCCTTTTTTCTTTTCGTTTTTTGTAGAACTTTTTTGTTTTTGTTTATTTTGTAGTCAAAGTTAATTGAAATAATTTTGCGTCATGTGTGTTATACACACAAAATTCAAGTGAAAGAATAGCCGAGAGGGTGCTTAAAAAAAAAAGAAAAAAATGCTAGGTTGGTTGAACTGTTAAAAAAATAATGAAATTCAAATCAACAAAAAACAGCAGAATTGGTTGGGCAAGAGTGATCGGAATAAGTTTTGCAAATAAAACGTTTATGAGTAATATTCCGATTGGTGCAGAGAAATAGTGTTCTTTGATGAGTTGGATCTAAAAAACTCGAAAGACAACGTACAGATTTTTTCTTCTTCTTGTTTTCATTTTTTGTTACAGTTTAGGTAGGTTTTTAAAGGTAAAAATCTTCGAAATGTGCAATTCATAACTAAAGTGGAATATTGTGACTTTCTACAGCAAATGTTTACTTTAGTTCTTTTTATACCCTGAACCTTAGTGAAACTGATATATTGTGTTTGAAAGTAACAGATCTTGGCGACTATTCGAGCTAGGATTAACAAACTTGACAATCGAACATCCTATATTCACCACATCCAATTTTTTTCTTGTTCTATTTCGCTATATTTTTTGTAATTTTAAAGTTACATCTTTACTTTGTATCACTTTGGAAAATAAAAAAAATCTTTTTACTAATTCAAAAAGCCTCAGTGGGGGGAAGTATTTATAAGATTAGTTGACTAAGACTTTGTGTCGCAACTTCTACAGAACAAGGTTCGACTCGCGGTCGAGAGTTTATATTTTTTTTAGTGTTATACTTTTAAACATATACTTTCATATACGTCATGGAATTATTTCCATAAGTACATGTGCATTAATTATTTTTTAGGTAATCTAACAAAAAAGTACTTTGAACCATTTTTTTTTTTAATAGTAGTTACAGTAAACAAAATTCTACATTTCTAATCCGTAATAAAAATAAAATCACTTTCTAGAAAGCTTATATTTTCTTTTTTAATTATTGGTTTATATGGAAATCTCTTTGGAAAACACAAGATTCTGTAGTATAGAGGCGACTTTTTCTGTCCTTTCTTCGGGCAAAGACTTTTTAACGTCATCCATATTGCCGAACCTTACTGTAAGACTTGTTGGAAGGTATTTCTAATAGGTCTGCGACAATATTAAGAGTGTTTTCTTTTGGGCCGTATTATCTTGCTGAAGTCATTCATAATATAGGATTGGTCAAGGATGCTCGTAGTGGCAAATCAAGATAACTGAGGATAGAAGAAGGATAGATTGAAAAGACTGTTCGAAAGAGAGGAAATTATAGAAGTAATTATAATTAGAGCATAAGACACGGAAAGGATCGTGTAAAGCATAATTAGATCTACAAAATTGTAAGGCTAAAGGTTGGAAATTACGAGTTACTCTAGAAGGAATGACAAAAGTAACTTTGCTAAGAAATACATTAGAATCGATAAGACCAAGTAACAGCTTATGCAAGAATAACACGCCATGACATGTTCTGCGATGATTTAAAGAAGGCAATTTTATAAGGCGAAGTCTATCAGAATATGGCGGCAGTTGGATGTTTGGGTCCCAGTTTAAGCATAAAAAAATACATTATTGAATTCAAACACCCCCCACCAATTTTGACGGGCAGTTCCCATGACATTATATTCTTTGGTTTGATGTAATGAATTCATTTGTCATTATTCGATGAACAAAATCCTTTTTTTTTTGCCGCTGAAACAGTTTTTAACGGTCGAAAAAAACGAGACTCAATGTCCCTCTAGTGCAAGCCGTAAGGAATCACATTTCTTGCTTTTGAATCATTTCCAAATGTGTATCTATTAATGCTGAAAAAAGTTCCTGCTTAAAAAAAGTTCTTTCGTTTGGTAAGATCCTTAATGCCTTCAATTCAGCATCAGGTTTTTGGCTTTCCTTTACGGGGACTGAGATTTTAAGATCTCGTCAGAAAAATTTTACCAAAGGGTGGGATCGGTCTTCATTCAGATTGAATTTGTTAATGACTTGCCGATTCCGAAGGAAAATATAATCATATTTAAAAGTAATTCAAAGTTATTTTGACCACATTTCTTAAGTAGCCGTGAACCTATGAGATCAATGCATAGATGTTGTTGCCAGTACGCTCAAAAGTTGAAAACTTACGATTTTAGTAAAATTTTGTGATATTGTTGATTAAATACAGTCGAGGCGGTGCACGACAGTTTAATATCCTGCATATTCCTTGTAAAAATTTTCCAAAAACTATATTCATACCGAAAAGTTCTGCAAATTTGTGTCGATTTTGATAAGAACCGAGAGTTACGCCAAAGAATAAATTTAAAGTATATGGATTTAATATAGGAGATAGAGAAAAATAGAGAAAACACGGTAAATTGATTGCGGTGGTGGGGGGGTCCGCATCGATCAAATTTGAATGTAGATTGTTTCACAAGTACCACATGGATTAGCTTACCAATAATTGTGATTATAGGTCGCTTATTACCATAATTACGTAGAGTCAAATATTGGTGTGATTTATAGGCAAGGGGAGGTGAAATTTGTGCATTTTTGGCTATAACTTTTATTGTCCAGTTGATGTTGAGTTCATGACTCATCGCTCTGTCAAATTTCAGATCAAAATATTAAACGGTTTGGTTGAAAATAGCGAAAATCCGCTGCGGGGGAACGGGGACAGATATTGACATGGTTCAACAATCATCATCTTAGGAAATATGCGCGTCGGGTGGTAAAACTTCGTATCTCTAGCTCTTATAGTCTCCAAGGTCTAGGTGTTCATACAGATGGGCGGACAAGGCTCAGTTGCTACCCAAGGTTATGATAGGCATTTTGGTATAGAGGACTTGGGGTCTGCCACGCCTTCTTCTGTACGTTACATACATTGTACAAATCTAGAATACGCTTTGTACTTATAAGTGCAGGGTATAAGAAATAGTACTACATATATTTCGATGAGTCGTTATCAAGGGAATTCACGTGTGTTTTCCTTAACAAGTTTACGAGTCATAAAAGCTCTACGATCAAGATAAATAAATCAAGTTAAGTTGTAAGACAATTTCAGTCCTTTTTCAAGATTCGCCGTAAGTTTAGTATTACAAGATTAAAATGAAAGTAAAAAAAAACCCAAACAATACGAGAATCAAGGTTTTTTAGAGAAGCTATAAATAAAAAAATAGCTTTTAGAAAATAACTAAAAAAAAAAACAATGTTTTCAGTTAGTTTTACATTTGTGTACAATAAAGTTTATTGCCACTTACGTTTCTTTTTACATAATGACTTACATAAAGCGTCTATTAACACTTACTTATGGCTAGATCGATCTACCAATTCCAATCAGTACACTATTTGCGCTTGAATGAATTTGTATTTAGGCTTGCCATAAATATTCAAATCGCCTGTATCTCTCAAGATACAAATACAAACAAAAAGCCACATGAGTAAATAAAACAATTAACGATGTCTATGGGACCACCGCCTACATGAGACGCAAATAAATTGTGACACTAACAACAAATACTGAGAATGAAAAAAATTTCGTTGAAAATCGGCAAAACGCCTAAACCTAAAAGCAAGAAATAAAAACAAATCATTTCAAGATTTGCGTAAATTTTAAGCGAGCGCTGACAAATTGAAATTTTTTCGTAGCACAATTTTGGTTTTCATTTAAACTTTTATTTTTGCGTTTATTATTTATTTGTTTATATTAAAATTATTACTGCAATTTGCGAAGGCGAGTTTATCTATGTGATTTTATCGGCTAACAATTTTTATATTTAGGCCAGCAACGTTCCACATTTATTTAATTTTGTTTTGTTTTATATTTTTATCAGCAACACGTGAGCAGCATAAGCTTTTTAACTAAATAATATAATAATATCTAATGACAAGAAGATTGATGTTGGCACAATTTTATTATTTTACCAGGCATTAGTCAACACTGACAACTTTAGTATTTTTGCTTTTGTTGCTGTCATGTGTTGGCAAGCGCTTTTTGAACTTGACATATGAAGTAAATTTTGCGACCGCTTAACTTTATTTTTAAGAGCTTATCTTTGAAATTCCCAACAAAAACACGAACACGTATGCGTTTTAGTTTACACTAAAAAGTTGCAAAGACGAACTTGAGCTTATCTACGAAATTTGTAAATAAACTTTTGCCTGTTGGACAGTTTTTCATTAGTCATGGTTTCATTTTGTTCAAATGTAAATGTTTGTAGGGTAAAGCGTTGAATTCGGAAAATATTTCTTGTTTTTTTTAAATGATTTAATAGTTACTTTGCATGAACTGGCTAGGAAAGGAACTACCAGCATCCTCCTTCAAGATAAGGAGGGCCTGGGTATACCCATGGCCAGCTGTAAACTGAGAATACGAAATTTTTTCGCTCTCTGTGCAAATAAAACGTGGAATCGGACATCGAACACGTGTAGAATCTCGCGGCAAACCTGGCCGACATACTGCAGTAGAAGAACCAAAAAACTTTGCTGTCTGAATAGAGCCCAGTGCTCATCTGTCATTCGTGCCATTACGGGACACTGGTTGGTAGGAAAACACGCATCCCGTTTGAGTGCTCCTCACCACGACTTCTGTAGAAGCTGAAGAGGAGCTAGAGACGGTGTAACACTTTTTCTGTCACTGCCCAGGACTGGGCAGAAAAAGATTTAGGTTCCTACAGTCAGTCATATTATATTTTCTAAACGATCTATCTCAGCTCTCTGAACAGAGTCCAAAATGCCTTTTAAGGTTCATTCAGGCAGCCGGATGGCTTCCTCAACTTTCGTAGGGGACCCATCAAGTGGGGAAATGTGGTGAATTGGCTCACTAGCGGTATCACAAAGGGCCTATCCTTGGCCTAAGTGACTTGGGATGTCGGTCCCAACTGCCGCCCTAACCTAACCTAACCTACTTTGCATTTGCAGATCGAAAAATGAAACTGGTTACAGTTAGCTTCTCGCAATTAGATTTTTTAGGCTTTGAAATTTAATTTAGCTAATGTAGCTGTAACAAACAAATTTTATACAAAACTTTATAGCAGTAACTTTCATTCGATGATTCACTCAGGTGGCGTTGAAATCATTTAATTCATTTATTAATTTAATTTCGGATTGTATATTCCGAGGTCATAAGAAGATTCTTTTACGCGACAATCTTCAAAATGTCGATTTGATTCTTCGCTCTAAGAGTCACAGCTTCTAATGAACTTGCATGCTCCAGGATAAGTCGAATCACTTTAGAAACCTACCAATTGGAAATAAAACCTTTGTTGCCCATTGCAAACTTCCAGAAAGTCTGATTTTTTCATACCAGTTGAGTCGCTGTCCTTTTTTATTCTCCGGATTTTTTTTTAATAACTCAAATTAATTTGAAAACTCAATAATGGCATGTATTTTTTCTCTCCTATCTAGAAATTACAGCACCAAACGAGTTGTTGAAGTTGATATTTTGGTTATCAAGGCGAATATATCTCAAAAAGTATTTCTATCCATCGATAATTTTGACTAAATAAGCGTATCGTGCGTGACACATACTTTTTCCAATAATTTTACTTTTTTAAAAATATATTAAATTGCTGACTTTTCTGATTCTATTAAATTTAATGTATTAATGCTTTAATTCATGATTTTAATTTTTATACCCTGTCTCGTATGGTACAAAGGGTATATTAAGTTTGTGTAAGCCGAAAATGTATGTAACATATAAAAGGAGTCGTCGGAGACACCCAAAGTTACCTAAAATATGATCAAGGTGACTAGAGAAGTCACCCTTCGGTCTGCCTGTTTGAACGCCTAGATCTCAGAGATGGTAAGAGCTGGAGTAACCAAACTTTCACATTAGATCGCATATTATTCCATAATAATAAATAAATTATATAGCTCCCATGGGGGTGTTTGAGACGACCTCTACAAAAAAAGCGTTTTAGATAAATAATTCGTTTGTTTATGAAGATATCGTAACCAAATTTGGTATTCGAAAGTTTACTATAGTTCCCAATCACTGTACCAAATTTGATCGAAATCGGTTGACTATATCATATAGCTCCCATAGGACGCTATATTTCGTTTTTAATAAAGATATCCTAACCAGATTTGGCGTTTGGAAATTTTTTAGACCACTTAAGCAATGTGCCAAATTTGAACAAAATCGGTTGACTATATCATATGGCTCCCATAGATCTTCCAAAAATCGATTTTTTAACAAAATTTGTTGTGTTTCGTTTGTTTGTTAAGATATTGGGACCAAATTTGACATTCGTGAGTATTTTATAGTTCCTAAGCACTGTACTAAATTAAATCCAAATCGTTTTACTAGATCATATAGCTCCGATAGGACCAATCGGTCCGAAAACACGTTTTTTATACAAAATTCGATGTGTTTTGTTTGTTTGTAAAGATATTTGAAATAAATTGGGCATTCAGATCATTTTTGAGGTATTTAAGCACTGTGTCAAATTTTATTAAAATCGGTTGACTATATCATATAGCTCCCATAGGAACGATCGGTCAAAAAAAATGTTTGCTTAAAAATTCTTCTGTTTTTGGTTTTTTGTGAAGAAATCGGACTTTATAACAAGCTAGTGGTACAGGGTATCCTAAAGTCGTCCGCGCCCGACTTTACATACGCCATTTTTTTTCTTTCTTTCTTAATGCTTGTGTTACTGATAGATGGGAATGTCAAAACAAACCATTAAAGAATGCGAGCCAAAAAGCATAAATATGACGTCTAGAGTGCTTCAAGGTAGCCATCTAGGCCCTTCTGGTTCTTATCTTATTTATAAATGATCTACCAGAAGTAAAACACGGACGATGCATAACTCCGTATTTCCTACTTCGATAATGATAAGCATTTATATCATCATATATTATATATCAGCGTGATCTTGATAGTACGTAATCTTTGTATAACGTCAATCAACTCTTTCTTAACAAGACGAAATGTAAAATTATGACATTTTCATAAAGACATGCCTCATTGGCCTGCATACTTTATCGGTTCTTTTTAAGTGATAATCAGATAATCATAAAGCATTTGCAATATTGTAAATAAAGCTAAGAGGTGCCCAGTGCATATATTAACTGCTGATTAACGTGGCTTATACTATCAAACTTTTTTAAGCTTCACTTCTCCGGCCTATTTTAAAATACGATGTATAAAAAGAAAAATTTTAATTTTTGGGACCGTAAAATGTCTCATCCAAGGGCAATATTTCCAAACTTCGTTCAACTTTACAGCCTACAGCCTGAATATAGTATCAAAGATACTTGCCATGAAAATATGGGCGAAAGTTATTTACAGAACATTTTGGATTATGTTAATTTCAACTGTAGCTCAAGACCTTGACTAAAACAGGCATAAAATTAACGAAATTTAAAAGTTCATGGACTATGACGCACTACGGCCTTTCATATTTAAAACAATATTTTATAATAGAGTCTATTGAATTTTAATTAATTACTTTTATAATAGTTTAATAAAAGAAATCCAGTCGATTGGAATGAATTGGTGGAATAAAAAGTTGTACTGCTATGATGGGACGTTAACTGCATTGCTCACCTTTATAAAGATAGCACGAATGGTCTCACATTAAACTTTCTATATTTAAATAAACTTAAAAGTCGTTTACATATAGTTTTATTTGGGTCAAGGCTTAAATTGAGGTGGAATACCTTTTAAAAGTAAAACATGCAACTAAACTAAACTAAAAAATAATCTAATAATGAATTCTGTTTATTTTTCAGCCATCATGGAACCCAACAGACATCACGAATATCAAACGCATCATCAACCGCCACATCAACTGCAACAGCATCCACACCAAACACAACCACCGCAGCACCACCAGCAGCAACAATTGCAACATCGACACCACCTGCAGCAGCATCAAACCCAACAGCAGCAGCATCATGCACTTCAACTTCAACCTGGGGGAGGCAATCACCACAACAACCATAGCAGTAGCAGCATTACCAGCTCGAACAACAACAACAATTATAATACGCATCACGCGGTAGAGCAACAACATCAACAGGAACGCTCCCGGGCCATGTACCTAGTGAATGGGCCACGTGGGCCTGCAGCATCTGCTATGCCACCGGCAGGTGTTGCATTAATTGGTGGCAGCGTTGCTACTGACCCGCATTTACAATATTACACCTCAAACCGAGATTTGGCCAGCAGTAAGGGCAAGCCAAGTAACAACACAACAAATCCGCCAGTTCCAATGGATTCCCAACCAGTTTGGCAGTACAAAAATCAAGCAGTAGTTTCAACAGCAGCGCCACGGCATCACAACAATCCCATGTACATACATACAACAAATCACAGTACGGCTTATTGGCCACCGGAAGAGCCGCTGCAGCAACGCTATAACTATGGCAAACCGCCTGTTTCCAGCAGTGCAGTAGTCAGCGCAGCAGCGCCTTGCCACACACAAACGCGTCCAAGTGCAATCAGTAGCAGCTGCAACAGTCAGCGTTACTATGAGGATGGCAAATACTCAGTACCTACAGTGGCCACCAGTGCGAAGGTGGTTAGCTATGCGCCCGCCAGTAATCCGCAGCAGCAGCAACAACCGCGTCATCTCGGCTATGAGCCAGAACATGTGGTTAATCCTAGCAATGCATTGGTGGCCCCTAGTGAGCAACAGCCCAGTCCCAATTATGGTCGCAAGTGTCCGCAGCATTATGAGCCGCCGGAGCGTAGTGCAGCTGCGCCAGCGGCTGCCCCAACACTGCCAACAGCTGGACATCAGAGCCTGTATATGCCTATGCCGCAATTTAGCACGGAAAAGTTTGAAGCTACTGTGCACAATGCCATTGAAAAGTATGTAAGAGAAACACCAGGGCCGGCACCGCCTCCTAATATTGACTATAGACGTCCCATGCCGAACTACGGTCGCAGTTATTATAATCAACAAGCGACGCTAAAGACCAGCGGAATGAACTATGGCAAATCAGTTGTAGCAGCTACGCCAGCTGCTCCAGCAACTTCCAGCTATGTCAAGTTAGATGCAGAACATGCTTTGGCGTTGCCGCAACCTGCACGCTCCTCGCTCTATCACAATCCTTACAATACACCGCCATCTTCAGATGGAGGCTGCTGTAAAGATACCTCAGTAAGCAGCCAGCGTGTTGTTTCACCCGCAGCACCGCACGGCTATCCCACCAAGTACGGCAAGCTTTTGCAAAAACATGGCACACCCACCCCGCCACCAGCGCCACCTCAGACGCAGCCGCCCACAAGAGTGGCCACAAACTCTTCGTATTATTACCATGGCGCGCCATCACCTGCCGCAGCCACAGTAGCTTCACCCACGCCTGCCACACATTATACGCATACACACACGCCCACGCCTCCAACGCCGCCCAGCTCGGCCAATTACTCTACGCTGCAAGTGTATGCGCATGGTCCGGACATTTGCTGTCAGCCCAAGCCGCCATCGGCGTCGCCGTCCAATGTGCTTAAACAGCCGCCCTTGGCATTGCCTGCCATGCCACACAAGAAGTCCACGCAGGCGCCCAAGCCCAATTATCGGGCTTTAATTAATGATATGCTAAATAAAACGCCCAGCGAAAAAGATCTCAATTTGCAAATTATTAAAAAGACGCTTCATATGGAAACGCCTGCTAGAGCAGTGCCAGCTCCTGCGCCTGCACCGGTACCTGCTCCTGTCATACAACAGCTGCCTGCGGCACACTCTCCACTAGATCTCTCCATGCGCACAGTCAAACAAACAGCCGACTCCACCGACTGCAAATATCAGCGTTCCGCTGGCGAATATAAAACTCCAGTTGCTCATGGTGCTGGTCTGCCCCGCTTTGACATCACACCTAACTTTTCAGCGGCAACACGTGGTACACCGCCTCTGCAAACCAATTCAACGGCAGTGATTCGGACCGCGCCGTCAAGCAGCAGCAACTTGAATCCTCACATACCAGCTGCAGCTCCCTCAGCCCCGACAGCAAAAGCTGCGCCTGCCTTAGTCATCAAAACTGCACAACAAATGCGTCCTAGCGTGGTTGAAACGAATCCTTTTGCCAAACGCCAACATTTAGTTTGTGAACAACTGCCGCCAGAAACCAGCATACTGCCGTTAAGCAAAACCGTGCCACCTACGTCAGCCACGCCCAGTATACATAGTAACAATCCGAAAAAGCGTCATTTGCAGGAGTACAATCAAGCCGCAGCTGCTTTAGCCAAGCAGACATGCCTTGAGCCCGAGGCCGGGCCGCCAATTGTGCGTGCCGCTGAGATACCAGTCATAGCTGTCAATGAGCAGGCGCTGGCCGCGAAGATGCAAATGTCAGCTCAACCCATTTCCAGTGGCATTATTGTAAATGCGCCGATTGGCTGCAAGCAGGAACCACTGACACCGCCAACGCCTACGTCTAGTATGCCGCCTAAAGTTGAGCAGCGCATACGTACCAAGGCCGAACTGAAGGGATTTACTTTTCCAACGCCAGTGCTGGCTCCAGCAAGCAGCACCACCACAGCAACTGCTGAGGAAGAAAGCAGCAGCAGCCAAGCACCACAGTTGTCTAATCATATACAAATCAAGTTGGAACCCGCGCCAATGAAACCAACCAATAGTGTTAGTTTAAGTCCGGACATTAGCATGGACTTTGGTGTAGAGGAAACCAGCCTGCTGGATTGGGGCAAGGCGTGCAATAGTTTAGTAGAGCAGCTGCTCAGTAAAGTGATGCTGCCCAAGCAACGCACCTCACCTGGTGTTACACCTAGTAACAGTATTAAGCTGGAGCTTAGCGAGGATGATTTGCCCGTTGCTTGCATCTTCAAACCACGTCCACATCAGCTGATTGATGTGGAATCAGCCGCCACAACAACCAGTAATTCGTTAACAGTGGCTGCAGCACAAATGACCACGACTACAACAAACACCAATGGACTGCTTCTAGGCGTCCAAAAAAAGCTGAGCAAAACCGACCGTGAAAAGAAACGTTTTGTGCAGGAGCAGCGAATAGCAGCCAGGTTAGCGCCCACAGCCGGACAGAGCAGCAGCTCGGAGAGCGATACCACTGAGCTGAATAAACGCAAGACGGAGCGACAAAAAAAGCCACTAATGCGCAAGGGTAAGGCCAGAAGAGACGCTACCAATGTTAAAGAGCCAGAGAAAAACGAACAAAGCAGTGATGAGGAGGAGCAACCGGAAGAGACATATCAGAGCTCCAGCGACACAAAGCATATAAATGAATGCAACCAACGAACAAAGAAAGAAACGAGGAATCACGTTAAAGAAAGTGAGAGTCAAAGCAGCAGCAGCAGCGCTGATGAAAAACCAGCGCCAGCAAAGAGTCTAAAGGATAAACCCGCCACAAAAAGAACACTCATTAAATCCAAGACCAAACCCAAGTTAAAAACACGCATTGCCTTAAATACAATGACTCGCTCCAAACTTAAAAAAGAGCTGGAAATGCAGCTGGCCAATAGCAAGGTGCTTCGCAACGACAAGATCATACGCAATTCCACTACCAAAATCAAGCGTAAATATGTGCGGAAAATGGTGGCTGCTCAGACAGCCGCTGATAAGAAGGAAATGATGTGTACCAGACTACGCACTAAACACGCAGGCGGTCCAACAGACGCAGCACAGCTTAACGGGCGTAAACTGAAAGCCAAAGCCACAGCCGCCAAACAAAGCAGTACAGCCAATCCACAGCAGCAACTCTTTCTGGAGGAATATCGCTACAAGTTGGCGCTTAAGATACCGCGTCAATTGATCTCCATTAATAAGCATAAGTTGCCCACGGTGGCAGCTTCACTGCCAGATCTAGAGCGTGGTGACCTAAGTCAGGAGCTGGCCTGCTTCAATACAAAGGGCAGCACACGAGGACGTAAGCCCAAGGTGAGAATCGCTAAACAGTCGGAAGCTTCAACGCCCAAGTCCATTATAGATGTGCTGCATTTGCGTGTGACCAGCAACGGCAAGAGCGCAGTGACTACGCATCAAACGCCGAACAACTACAGTGAAACCTCACAAACATCTGCTTCCAATTTTACGTTTTACGATGCACCCCAAGAAATGTCACTGCCACCACCACCGGTAACTACTGCCGTGGCCACAGCCTCAACTGATTCCGTAACCGATGCAGCCCAGCGACATTTCAGCATATTCGATACCAAGGTATTAGACGGCAAGACACGCACTGAATCCAAGCTGCAAAAGCGACGCGAAATTATACGCGAGATATTTGTAGGACCTGAGCGACCAGCCTCCGCGCCGCCAGAGTGTGCACAGCAAGAGCGCGCCATAAGCTATCAGCAGTATGAAGAGTTCCTGGAGCAAATGAATCGCATTGCCAGTGCCAATAATAACAAGCTAGTCAGGCGGGCCTTAGCCGATGAGCAGCAGGAAAATCAAGATAAGTCCTCAACGCCCAATTGTCCGCACAAGCGTAAATATTTGCGGCGTAAAGGCAGCTCCGGCTTCGATTATATACGCAAGAAAAAGCGTCCCAATCAACAGCAGCAGCAGCCAGCTACTGCCAGCGCAACTGCCAGCGCAACTGCCAGTCCGTCCGTCAATGAATTGCCAGCATGTAGTGCCGCAGATGAAAGACAGGAAGATACTGATAGCACTGTGGCGGGTAGCTCCCATATGCCGCTAAAGATCAAAACTGAACTAGACGTGTGCAGGGAAATCCATAAATGGGTTCTTAACAAGGGCGTGGGACAGAGTACTATGCATAAGGCAGCCCGTCAGGGTCTTATTGATGTGGTGGTCTATTGTCTGGACAAGCTGAACATGAATCCCAATTTAAAGGATAATGCAGGATATACGCCGCTGCATGAAGCCTGCACGCAGGGCTGGCTAGAAATTGCACGTATATTGCTGCAATTTGGGGCCAATCACTCCGAAGCTGCTCAATCGGGCATACGACCCTTGCATGGCGCCATCGAGAATGATCACGAAGAGGTGGTACGTCTACTATTGTCCTATGGCGCTGATCCGTTGCTGGCAACGTACTCAGGTAAGTAGGATTGGGAAATATGTAAGCACAGAGATCATCATTTTTATTGTAACAGGTCAAACACCGCTCATGTTAGCTTCAAGCAAGTTGATGCGTAAAATTCTGCGTGCTCATCTCAGTGATGCACAAGGTGCGGCCGCCGATATAAAGCCTATGCGTTTTCAAGGACCCTGGGAGATATTTGGTGAGTATGTTGTAGATTGAGGTGAAAAACTAATATAACAATTTGATGATATTTGACAGATGCAAAGGAATATGGTTATAATATATTCGATAATGTACCGAACACAGCATGTGATATGAGCAGAGCTCTACGTAGAGGAGGAGGACGAGAAAGTGAACAGGGAAGGTCAGGGTTAGGAGCAAGAAATGTGCGTAAACGCAGCAGCGGTAGCGGTAACAATAACAACAATGCAACGAATAATAATAATAATAACAAGCATGGAAACATCAATAATAAGAAGACTGCAGATGATAGTGCGGAAGCGATGATGACGACGACGACAACAACAACCACAGCAACAGCAACAATAAAACAGAATGGGGAGACAAGTGCAAAGACTGGAACAACAACAGTAACAACTACTACAACAGTAATGGTGAAATTGGAGCAAGCCGATGAGGATAGCAATAATAACAAAAACAACGATGAGCATCAATTAAACAATGCAAACGTTGAAAATGTAACGAACGTTGTGAATGTCAAGAATGAATTAAAGGACATAGATAATATCGATGATGATTATGATGATGATAAACAAAATAAAAGCAACGATGTAGATAACAATGTAAATTCGAATGGGAATGATGAAGATAAAGAAGATGGCGAAGACGAAGATGATGATAGAATGGATAAATGGAATGGTGATACTTTTGAATTTGAAGAGGCCGATGTGCTTTTGCCACCACTGTACTTGCTCAAAGATGAAGGCAGTGATAAATGGGTTCTATTAAATGATTTGTGCAATTTACTTAAAGTTAAATCAAAGGATACGCTATTGAATAAGGTACAAAATCTAAATCTATATTAGCTTTAAACTGGGTTGACTAACACGTGAGTCCATTACATTTTACAGATCTGTCCCAACAACAATTCAATGTCCGGCACACAAAAGCAATTGCTGCGGGAATATAAAATGTCGGATTTTCTGGAAAAGGCCACATGCCTGCAGCTACTCTGTTCCGGAGAAAAATTGAATATGGGCGCTTCCAAGGTTGTGCTTATCAAATACAACGAAAGCGTAAAGAACTTATTAGGCGTAAAAACAATTTTTATGAAATTTTAGAGCAAAGACGTAATGAGATTGAGAGTTTTGATGATTAGCAGAAACTATGCATGCATATTGATTGTACTAACTATATATATATATTATGTATGTATGTATGTATGTATATTTAGTAATTAAAACTTTTAGTACGAATGTATTTCTAAATGTAAACTTAAACTTTAATCTATATTTTAGTTCAAAGTTCACGTCTTTGTCTGGAAGACAAGTCTTAACTTTTAATTAGAGCTAATGCAAGTGATACAAAGGTGCTATACACACTTAAAAAAAATAAATAATTAAAAAAAGAAACAAATCAAGATATGCTAATAGTAACAAAAGTGAGAGAAAAGAAAAATCGTGCAAGATAAGGCCAAGAGTGTAGTTTAAAAAGAAGAAATGCTGCCTCCAAGGTTTGCTTCAGCTGATTGATAGTTAGTTAGATAGAAAACTGGCTAAATGTAGAACAAATTGCCAGCTATATATTGCATATAATATAGTATATAGTATATATATATATAGGGATAAAGTGTAATGTATGGTTTTAAAACAATTAAATTAGCAATGCAGAGTGGTGAGAAAGGCGTATTTATGTATTACGTATTTTTAAATGAAATTATTACTATATATATATGTATACAATATATATATGTACTAAAAAGAAATAACTCAAAAAGTGTATTTAATATTATAACATATATACATATTAATATACAAAGCATAACGTAAATCAATTTTCAGATAGGTTTGTAATTTTGATGTAATACTTGGTCGTAAGTTGTCTTAAGTGAAACTTAAAATAAGTATAAAACAAAATGAAATTACTTTTTGCAATTTATATAGAGGAACAGTCGCTACAAAAGAAAAAAATAATATATAAAATAAAAACGAATGTTCAATATTTGTATTTTAAATAATTTTATATAATAATAAATAAACAAAAAATGCAAACTATTTTCTTAACAACAAAATATGCTGTGTGTTATTGAAGTCAAGAAAATATTTGTTAATTAATTTAATTAGCACTATCAAGGAAAACTTGGTAATGAATTTCAAACAAAAAAACGTTTCATGCTTACAGCAGTTTAACATAAAAGCGCACAGATGACGCCAGCGTGCCGTTGGCCGCTAGATGGCGCTTTTAAGCTTTCAAAACTTTGAGTGCTTTTAGCTAAAAGCTTACAAAAACAAACCATATGATTGCCGTCCTTGTTCTTCAAATGCGCGTTTAAAGGCCAAGAATATTTTGTCGCTGGTTGCTTGCCTTTTACACGTCCTTGGCCCCGCGCGCGCACACATACATTTATATCTATTTAGCTCACATTGGTGTATGCGTGCGTGTGCGCTTTCGTCTTCTTCTACCTACGCCAACAACTTTGCTACTCTTACTGTGTTCCCGTTCGTGTTGGCCTACAGACCTAATTTTTTGCGTGTATATTCCGTGCATAGTTTTTCCCGAAAAAAAAAAACGTATAAACAAATAGAGCAAAAAGAGCAAAAACTAATACGCATAAATATCTAAAACTGTGCTCAATGTTCACGTGCGTATATAGAAAGTGAAAATATTTGCGGCAAAGCGTGCTGTTTGTTGCTATTGCGAATCTTAAAGCAGAACGCACATCAATAAAATAAGGAAAATTTAATGTGCCAGAAAAGTAAAATGTGTATTTATGTGTGTATTAGTGAGCAGCAGCAGCAGCATTACTAACGGGAGTGCGCGTCGCAGTCGCCTCCTCGCCACTTCGCCATCGTTTTGTAGCCCCCTTGTTCCTGTTTGGGTTTTCAATGTGCAGTTTTTTGTGAAATTATCAGTTACTATACCAAATGTTTTTGTCATTGGCGCTTCTGCTCTTGTTGTGTCATAGCTGCGTTCGCTTAGAATTGGAGCAGCCGCATAACTAAAAAAAAAAAAGAAATTATATAGGGGAAAACAACAAAAGCAAATACATAACAACAACAACAATAAGCTAAAGTGTGTGTGTACTCGTCGCCGTCGCGTTGCGTGACAATGTAAATGTGTACGTGTGTGTGTGTCTTTGCAAACGAGGAATTGCAATATTTGTTGTTGCCGTAGGCAAAGCTTTTCGCTTGTTGCGCGTGCTCGTCGTCGCAGTCGACGTTGACGTCGCCGACGCCACCGTCTTAGTCTGTCGGCATAATTGCAATAAATTTTCAGTTTTTAATACATAAAAGGAAGCAACGAGCAATGAGCAGTTTTTGCAAAAATTCTGTATGTGAAAGACAACACTGAAAGCAAATAGCAAAAAGCGAAACGAAACAAAACGGAACGAACGAAGACGGCGAATAGCAAGAGAATTGGCGCAGCAGCAAATAAGAATACAACAACAATAACAACAGCAACGGCAGCAGCAGCAGCAGCGCAGCAGCAGAAATTCGCAAATGCGTTCCGTCGTCGCGTGTGTACGTGTGTGTTGTACGTCAAGCAAAATATGCTGAAAAAGCTTTCGTCGTCGCAGCTGGCGCAGGCGGAAACTGTTGCTGCAGCCAGCAACAACAATGAGCAGCAGCAGCAGCCAAGCGCGCAGATCTACGCCTTCACTATTTTAACAACGTCGCGGAGGGGGGGCGCATGAATCACACGAAACGAATCAGAAACAGAACGTATATACAAGAACGCGCCGTTGACGTTGACGCTGCCATTGACGCTTTTTGTTGTTATTTTGCGAATTATAAATTCGCGTTCTGTACGAATTGCCGTGTGAAGCGCACAAACAAATAAACGAGCGGACGTAAAAGGCAGCTACAAGAGCAACAACAACAACAACACCAACAATAACAAAAGCAAAACATAATAATAGCACTTTTGCTTTCGGTCTCAACTGGTTTTACTACTCACTCAGTTTTAGCACAGAGACTCTCGGAGGCCCCAGATCGATCCCAGACAAAACAGAACGCGACAAAGAGCAGCAGCGCAACAGCTATAAACCGGGCGCCCCAAAAGTTACGTCGTCGTCGTCGTCGTCTCCGTCAACATCGTTGTTGTTTTACTCGCCATACTTGTCGCTTTGTTGGCTTTTGTCGTCTGCTTTGGGCTCTGCTTCTTTTCCTTATAGTTGCTAAATTCGCATAAAACAACTAAAAAATTCTGTCGTAGAGAAGCTTCTAGCGTGGCGGCGCATGCGCAAAACGTTCGTTGTCGACGTCGCTGTCTCTGCCGCTGCCGCCGTTCTACACGCAGCCGCAGAACAAAAAGCAGCTGCTGCAGCTTTCAGTTTTTCTTCTTCTCTATATAAAAAGGTAAGTAAATGGTGGTGCGCCTTGTTTGTCTGTCCCAAATGTCTGTCTCAGGCTTGTCAAGAGATTGTCAGGTCTTTTGTCTAGCTCGGGTTATAGCAGGGAAGAGCTGAAGTTTAGCCTGGGAAACGATTGAGAAACGGACTGCAATTATTTCGATGAGAATCAGTTGGTCCAATTAGGTTTCTTTTTACCTAGAAGTTTTTGTGTACATTTTGTAAGGGATGGTACTGCGAGAAGTATTATAGTAAAACCCACTTTTTGAACTATCTTAATTGCATAAAAGGATTAAGCTTGATAAATCTGAGAAGTTTGTGAACAAGCTAACGAATCTTGCATAGATATTTAAAATATTTTTTATAGTACGGTTAAGGTTAAAAGAGATAAGCTTAATATATTTTTTAATGATAAAATAATCGCAATAATAAATGTCTTTAGTACAAACTTTATTGCAAAGTAAACAGAGTATAAATATAAACATTCAACTGTGTCAGTGTCACTTTTATTTAAATAATATTGTTAAAAATCCAGTTGGATCATCAGAGATCTTATCATTTAAATAGGTTTAAGATCAAGATTAAAGCTCAAAAATGTTTTCTTAAAAAAGCTAATCTAGGTCAATGCAATTCGATAATATATTTTGAAACTACTTGAGCTAGTTTTTAAACGCTTGAAACCAATATAATCTAAAGTAAATTGATAGTGCTTAGATAGATAACTTCAAGAGGTTTGTCCTGGTATTGAACTAGAAAAATAAGATGACGCATGAATTCGCTGGCTTTTGGTATTAAGCTATGCGTTTAATTTAGTAAAAAGTATTATAAAATTAGATATCTCAGATTAATTTTTTATGTTTTATTATCAGCTGTTCTATTAACAGTTCATACACAAACTATTTTTAGTTTATATTTTTAACCTGGAATACGTAGAAGTAGACAGCAATTTTTTGGATCTTAAAGCAAACTTACATAATTTTAAATTCTTGAGTATGAATCTCTTTAATAGTCATTCATTCTAGTAAATTTTATCTATTATATGACCCAGACCTTCATTTTTTTTTGTTTTATATGACAACATGCAACATGCAGCCATGACCTACATTTACTAGTAGGTCAATCCTTGACCTAGTTTTAAGCATAAGCCATATTCTACTTCTAAAGCACAAGTGGGGTATCAATATACCTTTTAAAGCTTTATTTGACCAGCTTTAAAGCTTGTTTTTTATTTTCTTTTGTTTTACAGTTGCTCAAGTTCTGACTGCTATTGCTACCGTTACCTGCCGTATATTAAATCAACAAACAAATCGTACATCACACACAACGTACAAATATTTAGTTTATAAATTCTATTATGGATACCTTCAATGTACCTATGCTGGCCGAGAGTAGCAACAATGTTGCTGTCTATACAAGTGATGCCACAAGTAACAATAACAACAACAACAATAGCCGCAATCATCACCAGGTGCATCATGTGCAGCATGAACAACAACAACAGCAACAACTGCTGCCACATCATCACAAAGACCAAATGCTTGCAGCCGGCAGCACGCCCATGTTGCCTTTTATCAATTATGGCCAAATGCAACAGCATAAGGATAATGAAGGCGGCGATGCTGTAGCCGATTTTAATGGCTGCATGCAGTCTAGTTCCTTGCAACCCATCGATGGCAGCCAACTGGATGGTGGCATCTCCTTAAGCGGGCTCTGCGAGCGCATCTTTGCTAGTCCCAATCCGCATAGCAACAGCAATCTGGCCCTAATGGGCGGCAGCAACAACAATGCAGAGTCTAAAACCAGCAGCAGCAGCAGCGCAGTTGGCACAGCAACAAGTACGTCTGTAACCAGTGGCGGAGCTGTGATATTGGAATCGGTTACAGTGCCATCCTTTGCCAATTTTTTGTTTCCAAATCGCGGCCAGACGGTGGCTACGGCAGCATCTTCGAACGACACTCTAAATAGTATTGATCCGGCTCTGTTGCAAAAAACATCACCGGTTCGGGTTACTGAGTATCATCAATTGAAGCCCTTGGAGAGCGGTAGTGCAGTGTCCACATCGGGTTTTTTATCCTCAACCACAGCGCAGTTGTTGGACTTTGAAGTGGCCAGTACGTCGGGAAATGGTAGTGCTAAAGCGTTAGCAGAGGATGTCACCGTATTGACATTGCACAATTCTAAGGTTAATAATAATAGCAACAACAACAATAATAGTAACTTGGCTGATAATCAAATTAGCACTACTACAACTGCAACAACAACAAATACTGCCAATGCACAACGAACGCAACAACAACAACAACAACAGCAGCACCAACAACAACGCAGATCTCTGCATAGCATTGAGGAATTGGCTGCTAGTTCCTGTTCATCAAAAACATCACCCAGCAACAACAACAACACCGCCAGTACAACACAACAACAACAATTGCGAAGCTCATCTCACAGCGCCAGCGCATCAAATCTGAGCTCAGATGAAGATTCCATGTCAGAGGATGAGTTTGGCCTAGAAATCGATGATCAAATTGGTAAGTAGAATTATTTGTTTATGCTTATTAACTTAGATATCTCTTGACCCATTTCTACCCACCAATAATGTTGGCAATATTCTGTTACTACTGCGAAAAAAAGTGGATTAAACAATACAAAAACAACTAAATACGAAAACGGAAATGTGAAATAAAAAATGTATTTTTTGAAAAATTCTTCAATTTGAAAAAAAGTGTATAAAATTCAACTCCTAACAATACTACGATATATAAAAATCTATGAAAAAACAACCCATTAATTAATAAATCTCTATAATAAATATTTAATGCAACTAAAAGAAACAATAAATAACAAACATTTTTAGTGTATTTTTTTTTTTAATAGATAGAACGTTTTTTTTCTAGAATCGCCATAAGTATTTTATATATCTAATGAGGGATCAATACTAGTAGATCTGGTTTTATTGTCTAATATTGAAATGTTTAGTATAAATATAAAGGGTTTTTTTAAAAGCGTCTGTACTTTATTTTGAAATAAAGCAACGAAAATAATATAAGATATTGATTTTAGTTTTACACTCCATATAAGCGTCCATGCGACAAATCTGTTTCATAGGAGAACAAAATTTTGAATAAGTTTGTCAAAAGGAATCATTATTTTGCTAAAAAATTTTTACAATTTGCCAGAGTTGCTCTGGTGAAACATCAGTTTAAAAAATTCTTATCGGCAAATTTTTATTTTATATATATATTTGGGTTTCGTTCTGCTCCTTATTCCGACCTCCTTCAAACACACCCTACCACTAGCGTCTGTTGACACACCTCATTTTGGACAATTTTGAACTGTAAACTAAAAATTACCTAGTGTAAGTTTTTTGTCTTTTCGACTTAAAAATAGGTTGTTCCTTCTTTGATAAATCATCATCGTGAATGATACAAATCTTTAATTTTGCTTTATTCGTCCGAGACTACTCCAATTGCCAAATAACATGATAGCACGGCCATTCTAGGTGTTGGAAAATTATAAAATTTTGCAAATAGCTTAAACACTAAACGGCTCAGATAAAGCAGTGTTGCTAACTGAAAGTTGTGAACTTCTAAAAAAGTACTTTTTATATATTACTAGTGAGCCTGGCAGATGTTGTCCTGCCCAAACTTTTTGAATACTCTTAAAGCGTATAAACATCGTAAGATTCTCTCGTTAGCTTATCTAGACAATCATGAGATTGATTAGTTGACTTTCATGACTCTCTAAAAAGACTTATGGACGAGCTTAACTTAACTTACTATGCTATATTCACGATTTTCACAAAAATGCGTATATCTCACGAACCAAAACACACAAACACATCGCAAGAGGCAAAAAACCTCCGTATTGACGCCCTCTAACACATGCAAAAATCAGATTTGAAATTCATTGATGCGTTCATGAGAACACCCGTAACACGTAAAACATATGTTTCTTTTATATATATAGATTACTACTATAGCATATTGTTATATGTATATATATAAGGATAGTTATTTTAAATTTAAAGCAGCTGAAAAGGCATTTTCCATAAAATGTAAATTATAAAAATTGTTTCTAAAAAAATTTCTTTAAATTCAAATGTCACCTTACTTTTTGCACACTGTAGAGCAAAATTATGTACAACTCTAAATAATTTATAGATAGTGCTTGTTTGCATTTTATAATACTTCCAATAAGGATAACTTTCAATAATTTTTGTTACTTGAAATTGTCATTACTAATATGTCACTACCTAAGAATAAGTGTAACAAAAGAAATATACATTAATATTTTAACATGACAAGCTTAAGAGTCAAATAAACGATTTAAAATATTTAACATTTCGCCGAAAATTAAAGTCCTAAATCAAGGGGACCAACCGTTTGCACTAAAAAAAAAAATTGATGTTTGCCTCAATCTTTTGCACCTCAAAAGCGTACACTTCGCTGTTGCAAATCTTGGGGGTCCAGACTCCCAAAAATATAGTTTCTAACACATAAGTATGTGTTATCAGACTGTGAACTTGTTGATACCATCTTCCCGGTCTATATATGTACCTCTTTGATTCTTTTTGCTTTGATCACTTCAATCGAAAGCTGAAACTTTGCATATAAGTTTTGTTCTTCAATGGCAATCATTCGCATTGGCAATGCTAAAGATATAGATAAAGAATAGAATTCTACAGATGCTGCATAAATGTTCATGACATACAAGTTCTATCGGATGCAGCCATAAAAAGTCCATTTAAATATCTATAAAAATCAACTAACCCACTTTGTCTGTTGTCATTGTTGTTGTAGTGCAAATATATATAGTATGTATGTGTGTATGTAATGTGTACATATGTAAATAAAACATAAAAGACGCGCTGATGCATTCACTCAAGCGGCCATTTGTCAAATGCAGACAACGTTGATGTTGATGATGTTTTGGTGACTCAGCAGTCTCTCTCTGTCGCAGCACGCACAGAGATGAGCATAGACAAGGGAAAAGAGTTGGAGGATAAAAGAGCGAAAAAACAAAAACACACACACACAACTTGCTGACATTCAGCAATGTCAGACTGCGTCCTCTATATCTGTATTTGTGTGTGTGTGTGTGTTTATGTTGCGTGTCAGCTCAATTGGAATAGATCTAGTCTAGTAGACCTTCAACGCACTTAATGTGCATACTTAAAAGTGCAATGGATGATAGACGCAGCCAGCTCCTAGCAGCTGCGCGTTATTCGACAATCGAATACCCTGCACTTTCTTCCCACAAACAACTTGATTGCTGTTATGTGACCCCAAAAACAAAGTTCCAAGCGCATCTTCTTTTTTAAGACCAGTTGTGTAACTTTCAATTAATATTTAAGAACAAAAATTCTCACTAAATAGAGAAATTTTAAATAAATTTACCTCTACTGTCTACAGCCGACATTAAAGGTTTGGATACTAACGTGCAAACTTCGTCTGTTTTTTATTCCTCAAGTCTAAGAAAGAACTTCGACGTAAAAGTTAATTCTTGTTTTAAAAAGAATGCATCACGATTCTAAATTGGGACAAACTTAAGTTTTTGCAGTAGCAGCTTAGGACACCTAGGTCTTTTATGGTACAAAAGAGCTTTTGGTCGCTGTGTCCCACCTCTTTGTGAGGAACCCTTTTTGGAAAAAAGGACATCTTAAAGCTTAAAAAGTGTTTTTAGTTTAGGAAACAAAATTCGTTTAACTTAAAAAATCATTTTGGCTGAAATTTAATAATTGATTTAATTGAAAAATTATAATCTGTTGCTATAAACTGTAAAGCCGAATCCAGATATCGTCAGAAAAAACAAAAATCAAGGTCATAGGCCAAAGAGGGCAATCATATTGGACGCTCAAAATACCTACATATGTACAAACCATCTACCCTTAGATGCTTCAAACGCTACAGGAGTTTATAACGATAATTTTGTTATAAACAATTTATGCCCTGCCCCCCTGCCTGCTTCTGCCTTTTATAATACATATGTACATTGCAAAAATCTATAATACCCTTGACCCTTTATGTATTACAGGGTATAAAAATGGAGCAAGGTCGACTCAGTTGTTGCTTTTGTTGCCGCTGCTGGCAAATGACGCCAAAGGCATCCATCCCACTGCAAAACGATGCCGACGTCTAATAGAATTTGGGTCAAGCTCACGTTTGTTTGTTTGTATTATTATTGTTGTTGTTGCTGTTTGTTTCTAATATTGGAGATTGGGCCCAAGGATGCACATGCAACAACAACAACAACAGCAACGATAGCAGCGAAAAAAGCAAAAAGCGAAATTGCATAGAAATTGAAGGTCAGTGTGTGCATCAGCGCAACTAACGAATGAGTAGAGTTGACGTTGACGTCGACATCGACGTCGCTTTGACGTTGCGTCGCACAGATAGTCAGTCAGTCAGTCAGTCATACGAGTGTTTGTTGTTTGTTTGCTGGCTGCTCTTTCTCTCTACATGTGTGTGTGTGTGTTTGTGTGTTTCTCTCTCTCTCTTTGGCTTGCATTGGCAGCAGAAATTGTTCTGCTTCAGTTGGCTTCTGTTTTTATCGCCGCTTGCCACCGCCCGCCCACTGCAGCGACAATAGCAACGTTAGCGTCAAAGCGTCGACGTCAGCGTCACCGCCGCCGGTTGACATTGACATACATTGCAATGTCTCTGTCTGTGTCTGTATCTTTGTCTATGGCTGTGTCTGTGTCAGTGTCTGCGTCTATGCTCACCTCAAAGGATTTAAATGGGTCAAAGTCAATATGGCCGCTTGTTGCTGCCGCTGCGGCTGCCGCTGCCGGCTTTGCTGCAGTTTGGAAATAGAAAACGAGGCCGTCGCATGCAACAAATTGGGGCATGACATTGGCGTATTCACATATTTATGCAGTTGTGTTTGTTGTTGTTGTTTTTGTTCGCGTAATGCATTACAAGGCTCTAATTTATGCGATTTGAAGGTTACGCAACGTCGCTTTGCTCTAATGCGCTTGCATTGCCGCTGCCGGCGATTCAAGGACTTTGTTGCATGCCATAACAAAGCCAGTCGCATGTCCTTGTTGGGCGTTTTGTTGTGGCAAGGTCAGACAACATATATATGCATATGTATATGCAAATTGTGTCTATCTTAAAAGGCTTTAACTAGTGCTTCACTAAAAATTGGCTTAAAGTGTTTTCAAGCTTTTTGTACATTTTCAAAGACAACTTTTAAAACATAATGTTGTTTGGATAATGCTTAAATATTTATAACTATACTCCGTACGCTTTAAATTTCAATAATGTCGAACTTCAAGATGTTAGTTAACTTGAAATTTGTTATTCTTAATAAAGTTTTAATTTTTTCTGGCTTTACTATAATCTATCAATGTTATCAAAAAAGATATTTCGTTTTGTCTTAGCTTTTTCTTAAGGATTCGGTGATAAAGAAAGCTTGTGTGGACTGCTCCATTACTATAAGTCTTATTTCGAAACTGTTTTGATGGATCATTAATTGTACCTAGTGAAGAAAAACTACATCCTATACATTACTCAGAATACACCGGATTCTGAATGGTCTAGCATTTAAAACGAAATTTTTGTCTTATTAGTCATGTATGTCTTTAACACCCAAGTACTTTTGGTCATTCACATTATACTATTTAAAAGTTAACTCTAGTTAAATTGTTTTTTTTTTGTTTTTTTCGAAAATTCAATGAAAAACCACAACGGCAAACCGCAACTAGGTATTAGTATAAATATCCAAGTATAATTGAAATCAATCGTCGTTAGTCAAGCGAGCAGAAATCTTGTACTATATGCTTTCAAGGATGGAACATTGAAAATATGTTTATAAGTTATAAAAAAATATAGTATTTTGCTTGCATACAATTAAGTTATATCTATTTGTTTTAGTGTAGAGTATTGTCCGCCCTTCGAGAAATGGCATGCCATAAAACGCCACTCAAGTGGGAAAGGTCTGGGGAGCGTTGAATCGAAACAAATGAACAATAATGAACCCAATTACTCGTTGCATTTGGTATTTTAGTTTGGATTGCAACTACCAAATGAAACATTAAAGCGATTCCAATAGTGGCTTAGATATAGCACATTAGAAGTTAGAAGGATTGACCAAGGCTTAGCTTTGTTTTTGAATATTAAATTGGTCATAGGCTAGTGGGGCTATTTTGTTGAGTGCGAAACAGATTTATACTTCTAAGCAAGTGCGCTTAAGAACTCCAAGCTGTTGAATTTACAATTGAATTTTCTAACAGTCCCTTAAATAGGAGAAAAGATGTAATCAGTAGTTCTAAAGTGCTTCTCTAGCTAAGTTACTACTAAGTACTATCCCAAAATTAAGATACAAAATGTTATTAATAGACGCAACAAATCGAAAACTTGTAATGTAGCTTATTATAATTAATTCACCCTAGCCAGGACTTGTGTAGACTCTTCATCTTCTTCTTATGTCCTGTTACTCCTAGTGGAGCAAAGGGCCATAGGGTTTCCGTTATATTGGGGGCATCTCCAAATCCGGCCTGCATGCTGCCGAAGCAGGTGGATTAGCCGCAGGGACACGGGTATCACTTGGAGAATGAATATTCCTCGGGTTTACTCTCAGGTTTATAAAGAAATATGTGAGGGAACAGGGTTCTGACAGTAAGTTATAAGCTCAAAGTCAGTCCTGACAACTCTCTTTTAAATAGGCCGCCCCTAACCTGGAGAGCAGACGCCTTTTGCAGCCGCTCATTCTGCGTACAGACGCTACGTTGTGGATCGCCACATGATCGCGAAGCCATGAGGATGGAGCCGTTCGCAGAAGTGGAAAATTTCTGATTGCCTTTCACTTGGGAGTGGCCCGAAAAGATTCTTTTGCTGAACGGTTCAAGCAGCTCACAAACAAGTATCCTCTTGGTAACCCCCAGAACAACCTTTCTGTGGGCTAGGTAATTGTGAGAAGGCAATTATATGTAGACTCTTAAGTTTTGTTTATTAATTCAAAGTAATATATATATTTAAGACTTTTTTGTCTGCCTTAGATAATGGTAAACTATTATTTATTATCGGTGTTTTTGTTATACCCTGTACCGTATGGTCCAAGGGTATATTAATTTGTGCAAGCCGAAAATGTATGTAACATATAGAAGGAGACGTCGGAGACACCCCAAAGGTTACCTAAAATATGATCAGGGTGAATAGAGAAGTCGATATACCCATGTCCGTCTGTCCGTCCGTCCGTGTAACAGCCTAGATCTCAGAGATGGTAAGAGCTAGAGTTACCAAACTTTCACATTAGATCCCATATTATTCCATAGGAGGCAAGTTTATTTTATTTTTTTGATATCGGGGATAAATTATATAGCTCCCATGGGGTGTTTGAGACGACTCGAAAAAAAAAGCGTTTTAGATGAATAATTCGTTTGTTTATGAAGATATCGTAACGAAATTTGGCAATCGAAAGTTTTTTATAGTTCCAATCACTGTACCAAATTTGATCAAAATCGGTTGACTATATCATATAGCTCCCATACGACCGATCGGCCAAAATAACTTTTTTAAAGAAAAATTGGCTATATTTCGTTTTTTAATAAAGATATCCTAACCAGATTTGGCGTTTGGAAATTTTTAGACCACTTAAGCAATGTGCCAAATTTGAACAAAATCGGTGGACTATATCATATAGCTCCCATAGGTCCGATCTTCCAAAACATCGATTTTTTAACAAAATTTGTTGTGTTTCGTTTGTTTGTTAAGATATTGGGACCAAATTTGCCATTCGTGAGTATTTTATAGTTCCTAAGCACTGTACCAAATTTAATCCAAATCGTTTGACTAGATCATATAGCTCCCATAGGACCAATCGGTCCAAAAACACGTTTTTTATACAAAATTCGATGTGTTTTGTTTGTTTGTAAAGATATTTGAAATAACTTTGGCGTTCATATCTTTTTTAAGGTATTTAAGCACCGTGTCAAATTTTATTGAAATCGGTTGACTATATCATATAGCTCCCATAGGAACGATCGGTCAAAAAAAAATTTTGCTTAAAAAATTCTTCTGTTTTTGGTTTTTTGTGAAGAAATCGGACTTTATTACAAGCTAGTGGTACAGGGTATCCTAAAGTCGTCCGCGCCCGACTTTACGTCCGCCATTTTTTTTGGTATGAAATTTATTTGAAGATGAACCCTTAAACATACATAAACAATCCACGCACCTAAAAAATTAAGACGAAATTGTCGAATAAATTATTTTTGGCAAATCTTTCAGACATAAAAAGTATCTGCTTTAAAAATGGAATTATGCTTGCGGTTGAAATCGTATCTCCAGATTAAAACAAAATAAGGAATGGGGAGAAGGATGTACCCAGACAGGAATGGCTTAAATGCTGCATCGATTCCGAATAGAAGTTTAGACTTTGAATATTACAAGAGATGAAGTGACCACAATTTGGCACAAAGATTCACATTTGACTCTCCTATTCTTGTATTATTTTTTCTAAAAATTCCTACTTAGTTTAAAGGATAATAGCAACTTATTTTCAACTTTCAACTTTTCCTTTAATTTTCATTACAAAATTTTGTATTCTTTCTACTAATGCGTTTAATGCGTCGTCTTTTAATTAAGTTATTGTCATCGTTGCTTTAAAATATTTTCTCGCATTGCTTTGGCCATTTTGTTGTTAACCTTAGCTCAATGAAAAACGCCATTGAGCAAATGTCTGTCGTCTGTCTCTTTTTTGTTTCAGTTTAAGTTGTTGCTGTTGCAGTTGTTTGTTTTGTTGTTTTTGTGTGGAAAAGTGTGCTAATGGGTCGCCAGTTGACCCTGTGCCACATTTTGTGTGGCGCGACGCCGCCGTTGGCAGCGCTGCTTGCACTAATTTTGCATTGGAATTGCAATAAAAGCGAGAGAGAGAGAGAGAGAGAGAAGCGGGTGGGGGCTCAACTCAAAAGGCGTTGCATTTTTGCAGCGTTGTGCAGAGAGCGCGATAAGCAGAGTGAACAGTGAGAGAGGGTGAGGTGGCGAGAGTGGCCAGAGTGGCTCTCTCAGATAGAGAGAAAAAGCGAGTGAGAGATTGCGCGAATGCATTGATTTTGCTGCAGCACCTCCATGCAGGCGTCAGGCGTCAATACTCTGCGTCTCTTACCAACCGCGCTGTATATATCTCTATCTGTGGGGTTTGCCACCCTGACCTAGTTACATTTATGCATTATATTTTGGTTTTTACAATATGTATAAAATTTATTTGCCATTATTGCGCATTTTACATACAATAACAAAGCATTTTCATTGCATACTTTTTTTTTTTTTTTTAGTATTTATGCCAACCCCTTCCACCGCCCACTGCCCGCCCATTGCTTGCTTTGTTTCATTACCAAGTGCGTCATTGCAGTTGGTTGGTGTCTAGCATTTTAATTTAATTTAATTAATGTCATTATTTACCTTACAATTTATTACTTTTTATTTATTACATGCGATGTATGTATCTTACAGTTGCTCTTCATTTATCTGACTAGTCTAGTGTATCTGTGAGACTCTCTTTCTCCCTTTCTCTGTCAGCTGTTATGTTTATGTAAGTATTGCGTTGTATTGTTATTGTTGTTGTTGTTGTTATTGCAGCTCAATTAAATGCCGAGAGCCGGCTGCTAATTTTACTGGTTTGTAACCCGTTTTGTCTAGCCATCGCCCAGTTTTTCTGTTGACCAAGCAATTTCATTTAAATGAGTTTTGCTTTTCCGCATTTATTTTTCGTTTATTTATTCTTTTTATCTACTTAAGGGCAACACAACACAACACACATTATCAAAAGATATCTTGGGCTGTGTTGTAAATGAAACTTGTTTCAAAAAACATGTTTAAAATTGTCTTATCAATGGGCCGCATTCAGCAGTTATTTTTCTTATCTTTGCAAACACTGCGTATACGTAATGTTTACTAACGAAGCTTTTATATAACGTATACGCAATGTAAAATACGTATATTCAAATAAAATTTGTTAACGTTTTCTATTCCGTGTTTAATTTAAGCGTATTATTATTTTTTTTAATTTTTGTTTACAATTGTAATATGGACCGTAAGGAGAGAGCGTTAGGCTATCCCTGCGGTCTTTGTTTGATAATCCTTCAAATTTTTACAAAAAATACAATAGTCCTTCTAAAACAATACAATCAGGCGATTTGGAATTTCTTTCTGATTGATTTTTTTTCATTTGGTGTTGCAGTTTTAATAAAAAAATTATTATTTTTTGTACATACAGGGTGCGCCATTTGAATGTGGTCGATGGAAATATTTTTTCGCGGTGTGACATGTCGCGCCGTCTTGTTGAAACCAAAAGCCTTTAAGACCTTTTTCACGCATTTCTGGTAAAACAGAGTGTGCCAACATCCATCGATACCGATCCCCATTGACAGTTTCCCCAACTCTGAAGAAGAACGGACCGATGATGGTTTTTAAGCAGACACCGGCCCAAACAGTCACTTTCTGATCATGCAGTGGAGTTTGATGGATAGTATGAGGATTTTCTTTCCCCCAAATGCGACAGTTTTTTTTATTTACAGTGCCAGATAGCGTGAAATGGGCCTCATCAGTCATTAAAATTCGCTCCCAAAAATCGGGCTCCGATTCACTCACTCGAATAATAATTTCCGCGCGTTCTTTGGGCGTGAATCGATTCATGGTTAAAATTGTAATGCAATAACCTTTCCAAAATGTGTTCGACGACGTCAATCGGTTGAAATCTGTCAAAGTTATTCAATATTTCCATCGACCACATTCAAATGGCGCACCCTGTAATTTTTCTCACAGTTATTTTTTAGAATACACTTTTTTTTTATAAAGTTCGACAATCTGTTTATGAGACCGAAGGAGATCTTTTGGGTGATTTATACTCTATACTGAGCGTTTCTGTTCATAAATATCGTAGATCGTTTCAATTAGAACCGACTTGTAAGACTGCAGACTCAAAAAAAAAAGCAAAACCCAGTTGTAAAATGAGACTCAGATATGATCAATATTATTTTCTCTTGTTTACTTTTTTGAGAAGAATTGTGTTTCTTATTGCATATTTAGTGTTCTTGTAAATGTCGGCATTTGGTATAAAACAAGTTCAATGATCCTAGAACCAATTTCAAAACTAAATTTGGCAAATAAGTATCTACCAAATTTCAAATAATTCAAAAATTAGTTATTTTATATTATTTGTAGTTTTTCAGTAATATCTCGGTCCATAACATTCATAGTTTTTATCTAAGATCTTAGACTCGAAATATTCGTGAAAGAACGAGAAGTTCACTGTAAAGCAACTGACTATTTTTTTTTTCAATTTGTGATTTTGAAAATATTATATATCGATTATGATGCTTTCTTTAGATTTGTTTTTGCTTCTTAATCTGTACATATTTTTTATTACCGATTAAATCGTCTTTTATGTCAATTCAAAAAACTTCAAAATAAATAAATAAATTATTTATGCAACGCTGGCATTTGTTAAACCAAAGGGCATACGGAAAAATTCATAATGACCATATTTGTTGTCGAGGAAGCCGTTTTGGCAATTGAATTCTCATCCATTTGGATTTGTTGAAAACCCTTCGCTATGTCTATGGTAGAAAAGACACCTGCCTACATAACTTATTTAATATTTCATCAATTCTAGGTGTAGGAAACTTATCCTTAATTGTTATCTCATTTTTTCCCGAAGCATCCCTTTTCTTCGAAATCATGTGGAGTGGTGAGCTATAAGAAGAACTCGATTTTCGAATAATTTCCTGCTTAAGCATATGTCACTTATTTGAGTGTTGACTTCTTCTTCAAATATTTGGGGGTACTTTTATGGTTTCTTATAAACTGGGTGCTTGTGCTTTGTCCGAACATGCTTTTCGAAAAAATCTCGAAAATTCTTGAACCTAAATTGCAATAAAAAGCACTTTTATAAGAAGGTTAACTCGATGATCCTTAAATTGTTAAAATAGTGTTTAAGTTTAATTAGAGTTAAAAATAAGTTTTCGTCATAATATTTGTCCTTGTTTATAATGCAAAAATAATTCATTATATTTTTCTTTGATATTTTATTTAAAAAATATTTTTTATTTTATTAACGTTAACTTTGCTCTTTAAATTTGTATTTAAAAAATGTTTTCTCGACAACTTTAAATGTTTATCGGTGTAGTAATTTTTCACTTGTTTTTAATTTCTGACAGGTTTTCTGCTAGGTAAATACTTATACATCTTACTAAGGTAGCGCATACACCTGCGAGTGTAGCCAATCTAGATTTTAGCGCAGCAACAGATAGTTTTTTGTTGTTGTTGTTTTTTTTTAACAAAACGACTAAAAAAGTTAAAATGCTTTGCAAGCACATAAACACACAAACACATGCTGCCATACATATACGCAAAGCTTTTGGCGGGAGCTTTTACAGTTGCATGCGTGTGCGTAAGCTTGAATGTATGTGCCGTGTATGTGTGAGTGTTTGTGAGTGCGCATAGTTGGTTGCTGCAAATTGGAGCGATCCTCAGCGAAGAGTAAGCAACCCCGGTACTCTATAGATAGCAAAACGTCGAAAGATACTAACAGATATGTGCACATTAACAGATACATGCACACACACGCACACATGTGCACTAAATATATGTATGTACGAAGCAACTTAAAAGCTATTGCAATGCAAACTACAGACAGTAATTCAGAATTGTTTTTTTTTTTATATTTTGTTTTTGCATGTCGACTATGTGAGCTTTTCTATATGTAAAGCTCAGTGGCAGCTGAAACAACAACAACAGCAACTTGCAGTTTTTTTCAAATGGGTCGACGCCGGGGGCAGCGACGTCAGCGTTTAGAAACGCTGCGCAGCAACTGATAAGAAAATATGCAAACGAGCCAGCAAAGGGGCGGGCGGCTATAAAGCGAGGCGTGGCTGAGGATGTTTTGGTGTCTTATCGTCTGTCCGTTTTGTGCGACTTTTTCGCTTTGTTTACAATTTTTTTTTTTTTTAACGCTCAAATTTGTATTTTATTTACTTTTTGTGTTACTTAATTTTCCAAAATGAGGCTTTGTTTGTTGTTGTTGAGCTTTTTTTTTTGTTTTAAAATGTTAAACGTCAGCGTAATTTTTTTTTTTTGGCATTATGGTTGCTGTTTTATTTTTTTTTGTGAAATTGTTGCGGCAGGTCTTGGTTTTTTATTTGCTCACGTTGCATATTTTAATTTGTTTTTTTTTTTTTACGATTTTGCTGTTTCTTTTTTACGCACTGCAAGGAACTTATTTATTGTTGATTTTTATGCTACTTTTGGATTGTTTTTTTTTGTTGTTGTATGCAGTAATTATGTGACTTTATTTATGGTACGCATTGTAGGCTTTCAAAAAAGTTGTATATATAAATTTTTGTAAGTAAAATGTCTCAAGTCAAGTTTGTCAAATTAAATATTTGGCCAAAAATTACAACGTTAAGAAAAGAGGGATTTTTTTTCAACATTGTAAGTCAAAAATGGTTTAAACTTAATAACACATTCATTTTATAGATTTTCTAATTAACTAGCATAAACAATTAACCTGAAAACTGTAGATATTTCTGATTTTCTAGTTTTTACTACTTTTTGAGTGATTTTTAGTCGAATTTGTTTTTTCATTTCCTTTTTTTTCATTTCACATTTGAATTTTCACTTTTTGTACACATAAACATTTTTAAAATGACTTTAAGAAATTCATTAAACTAAGGAGGTGGAAAATCTGTCACGTACTTAATCAGACTTAAGTTTATAAAAAATTAATAATTAGTATATAAATTTTAATCTAATAAAGGGTAAAAGAAAGCTATATTTCACATTAGTTAAAAATTAATTGCTTCTAAATTTTATTTATTATTTTGAAGATTTTTACATTTTTGTAGATTACGACTTCTATTTTTATCGCGTACTAAATCGATGGTTTATAACGGGTGATTCATTAAGACCTTTTTTTTTAACGATTTGGCAAATCCAAATTTTAAAGGAATGATGGGATCTTTATTTATGATTTCGAAAGGATATTTTATGGCATTTATTTTTTAAAAATAATCTAGTTCAAATGTTGGTCGCAACTGCGTTTTAAATGATCCATCCTGAAGGTCCAATTTTCCATGACTCGTTCAAGCATTTCCACTGGTATTTGGCCAAAATCACGAGTAATTTTGGCTTCCAAGGCCTCAATCGTTGCTGGTTTGTCCACGTAAACTACTGACTTTACGTAACCCCAAAAAAGAAGTCGAGCCGTGTGATATCGCACGATCTTGGCGGCCAAGGTACGGGTCCCGTACGTGAAATTAATCTCTCACCAAATTGACCTCGCAATAGAGCCATTGTTTCATTGGCAATGTGAGCCGGAGCGTCATCCTGTTGGAACCAAATGTCGTCGAGATTACGGGCAACAATTTTAGACAGCAAAAAGTCCGTTAACAAGGTCCGATAACTTGCGCCATTGATGGTAACGTTCGCACCTTGCTCATTTTTAAAAAAATACGAACAATTATTGGCCTCCAGCCCACACAGCGCACCAAACCGTTGTTTTTCTTGGATATAATGGCAGCTGGTGAACTTCTTCGGGTTGATCTTCTCCCCAAATACGGCGATTTTGCTTATTCGCGAAACCGTGGAGTCAAAAGTGGGCCTCATCACTGAACAAAATTTTGGTCGAAAACAACGGATTTTCGTCGATCTTACCAAGAGCCCATTCACTAAAACGGCAACGTGCAGGAAGATCATTCGGCTTTCCATGATGAATTGCCAATGAATACTGAACAACTTTGCCTTTGACAGCTGTCATGGATCACGCGTGATCCACACGAAAATCCCTATTGAAAAAAAAGGTCTTAATAAATCACCCTTTATATTGGAAACATTAAATTAACAGATCCTACATTTTACACTACAAAAAAGCATCAAAAATTAATAACAAGAAAATAAAATGTAATTTTTTCTTAATTTGTTTGCCCATTGATAAAGTACGAATGTCGCTTACGCGATCCTGGAAATGCCTATATATAAGTTGGGAAACATACATAATTTTTAAGAGTTTCTAAGTTGCCGTAGCTTTTTTTTTTTTTAATATTTTAATCTTTGCTCTGCTATCCTGTCTTAAAGACAGCAGATTGGCCGCAACTTGGTTAGTAATTTCTTTCCTCATGTAAAAAACTTTAATAAATTCAATTAGAGCACTTATTTTGTAAATAATTTCACTTATTTTAGCAAAATATATGGATAAAATTTCCGAAAAAAACTACCGGTTTTAAAATCAAGCGAAAAACACCAAAACCCATTTCCCCTTTTGAACCTTGAGCAGTCATTGTAATTAAACCAATTGACCAAACCTACGATATTGATTTATGTTTTATTTGAAAGATAATTTTAATGGCAATAATTTCGATCTGAAAACCATGACTATTAATTTAATATCAGAGCACTATTGTGGATAAAAAACTTATTTTCAGTAATCATATCAGCGTAACATTAAGCAAAATCAATATTACAATACGGATTTTATTATCCAATCATTCACTGCAAATCTAAACTTTCTATGAACAACAAACTTGTTATCTATAAAAACAATATTTTACCATTTATTATGTGATATATTATGTGATGTATGGAGAAGCAGTTCCGAAACTCATTAAAAACTGCAAACAGCGCGAAAGAAAATATTGAAATGATATTAAACCTCCCTTATTATTATCCAACAAAATATTTATATTGACATGATCGTTAAACCTATATCTCCAGCAACAAGAAAATATAACTTGAAAATCTGTGAAATTCAATCACCAAAGATTACCATAACAATTTAAAATTTTTGGTTTTTCTTTGTACCAGCGCTTTTGAATATATTTTTCTTGACTACGCAACACCTAAAATTATAATTCATAACTTTCTATATATTGCCGTCTCTGCTACAGAAAATATGTACATCTTTATTATAATTTTTATTTTATTATGAAAGAAATTTATTTTTCTAATATATATAAAATGTGTTACCGTCGAAGCTGCGCCCGACTGAATATTCTTACTAAAATCTAGGTTATTTCTATTCGAATTTTTGACCATAACTTTTGTTGCATAAATTTTGAAGAATGAGAAGTATAACCCTATCGGGATGCAGTATACAAACGAGCAAATAAGTCAAGTATCTTGGAGTGACCTTTGACTCTCTTTACGTGTAGAAGTATTGCCGGAAAGTCGTGGGACACATCACCATGAATATTAAGATGGCTATACCTCATGGATGTCAGATCCATGCTAACGTATGGGAGCGTGCCTTAGCACTACCACGATCGTGAGCTTATTCCTGGATCCTAAATTATCCAGTGACGTTCTCACTTTTTTAACCAGCCTTTATGTAATCTTGACTTTGCTTAATGCCTTTATTGCTTGACTATCAGACTGGATGGAAATATCCTTTTCATGGTAGTTCTTTTGCAGATTGAATTCTGCACATCTTCCAATAGCACAGACTTCAGCTTGGAAAATGCTAGTGTGTCTGCCAGAGGTTCGTAATATTTGGTCCTGGGTCCTACTACCCCCAGGCCACTTTCTTCTGCAGCATGGAGCATAAAAGAAACAAGCTCCTGGGTATGTACGTTCTCCCACCGGAGATCATTGTTACCATAAGACCAAACAAAATACTGCAATATATGCAGGCCTTAGGACTTTTGGGAGAGCACTAAGCCATGAAGGGGGTACAATAGATCCACCTGGGTCGCAGTACATTTATACACCCAATAATAATAAATTTGTTGCATTTGTTCTGTTTAGTTTTGGCATATAGATGCAAGTTGCTACGAATAAATATCCAACAATATTAAATGGTATAGCTAGAAAGCGAAATACTACCATGCGGGAACAGGCTATTAGGATACGGACCAGTTGGTCAATGCAAAAAGTTTCAGTTTTTTATAGTCACCGAAATTTGATTACAAAGGACAGATGTCGGACTAACATGGCTCAAATGACTATCCAAGGCTTTGATAAGTATTTTGGTATAAAGGATTTTGGGTTCTTCTATCTTATAGATACTGAAAAATATATATTATTGAACATTTGTCGTTTCTTATAGTTCTAAAATAAATTTGTTGCCTCATTTTTAGCATTTTTTTTTTTGCAAACAGCTGTCTTATTTTGCTTGCCACATTTACAAATTGGTAAGATGTTAGGCCTAAATAGCCACAGCAGAAATACTAAGCAGCAAAGTCAGATACACATTTGCACAATAAACAAATTGAGTGCCAAAAATCACTTACCAAAAAATAAAAAAAATAAAAACAAAATGCGTAAACGCCCAAAATTGACTTTAAAAACCAATGCAAAAAGAAAATTTTAATTAAAAAAAAAATTACGCAATTCTTTGTGTATAAACACTTTGTTGTGTGATTATGTAACTTCGCGTAAAAAACAAAAAAACAATGCAAATAAATAGATGTAAATAAATAGATACATTTGCACAAAGATACACTAAGAAAAATCAGCACTAAATAATTATAATTACATATACAAGAAAGGGGAGAGTTTTTAAGAGCGAAAATGATTGAAATCCGGAACAGGCCTGGGATTTCATATTTGCACAATTTAAGATAATCTTACCTTTTGCTTTATTTTGATATAATACAAGCATTTAAGCAAAGTTACACTTCGGAAAATCTTTTTATTTTGTATGATAGTTCCCAACAAACAATAACGAACCCGAAAACCCCCCCGTGGGTCCGCCACTGATTTCGACAAATATCTTTGAAATTGGGATTCTAAAAAAAGTCATTGTTCTTGAACAGCCAACACTTACTGCAAGCGTTTAAAACATGGTTTTCATAAACTTGGTACTGAAAACTTAAAAAACCTTTACAAAAAATTTTTGAACGCTTTTCCTTTTGCATGCAAAATTTCTCAACGTTTTTGGGGTCGTAAGAGTATTCAATTCAATAAAAGATTATAATATTGCCAAATAATAATAATTTTCTAACTCATATTAAGTTTAAAGTTGAATTCTCTACAAATCAAACTTTTATATAGAACCTGCTTTAAACTAAACGAATCTAAACGATGAAGAGTTTTAGAATTCTAATAATAATTTATATAAAATTTTAAGTCATTTATTTCACAGAGTAAAATACCAAAATATGAACGCTTGTTTAACATTTCTTGCAGTGTAAAATTGAGCAGCATCAAACAACTCTATATATAATACATATTTATATATTCTACTATAAATTTATGTGTGTATGTACGTACGTATGTATCTGATGTCTGTTTATATATTTGTCTAGCTGCGACGACTGTGACTTTTGTTGCTTACTTATATGCAATTATTACAATGTTATATGGCTGCCATGATCTAAATTTTCGTAACTAATTATTGCGACAACAAAGCAAGCAGAGCAAACACAACAACAACAATAACAACAACAACGAACAACATTCAGTTTACTATAATTCATAATATGCAAAATATATATACACAATATATGAACATAGACAACTGTCAGCCAACGGTGCGTATGAGTAAGCTTAAGCATAGACAACTGAGCTAACCAACAAACTGACTGACTCAATGACTAGCTGACTAATTGACTCAATGACTAGCTGACTAGTTGACTGACTGACTGACTGAATGTCTCACCTATACACCTTCAGTACATTGCCAAATCTACGCGCGATGCTCAACTACGCGAGTCGCTTATCAACTCTTAAAACTGCTACAAATTGTTGAGCCACGCCCCGCACTGCGCTGCCCCCCTCTGCCGGTTGTGTTTGCCACCCAAAAAGCAAACGCCACACGTTGGTTTTAATATTTATTTATACTTTGCGCTTGCTTTATTATTTCTTCGTTTTATTTTTATTATTTTATTTTTTGATATAAGGCGTGCTCGCTTCAATCGCAAGCAGCGCAAGCGAGACAAAAACTTGGCCAAGTGCAGTAGGCCATGCAAATAGTAGTAGTAAAGTGGGTCAGCTCAACTATGGCTGCCGTAGACACACACACATGAACACGCGAATCCAATCGCACACACACATACACACGAACAATCTTACACAGATTGCGAGCTCTTGCTTTTTTGTGCCCCGCACTTCAACTAGCGAACAGCGCGCAATTGCGCACAAAAGAAAACGAAGAAAAAAAAACGAAAACGAATAAAAGATAAGTGTTTGGAGCGCCGATAGATAGATACTCTAATGTGATGCAAGTTATTCAAAGAAAAATATATCTTTGAATAATAATAAAGAAACATATACATATTAAAATTCAAGTCTTCTTAGTGCCTTAGTCGAAATCGTTTTATTTCGTAAATATATAAAACACTTAATTTGATCAAGCTATTTATTATCCGAAAAATGATGAAATTAATAACATTAATACAATTTCCGCATTTTGAAAGATTAGGCTAAACTTTCTCTTACCGCGCATGTAAGGCTAATTTGCGTATACGTAATTTTTAAAATTATTTTCTTTATTCATATATTTTTTTAAATTTATAATTATTTTTTATTTATTATTTTGTATTTATTATTTTGTATTTATAATTTTTTATTTCTTATTATTTTTTTATTTCTTATTATTTTTTATTTCTTATTATTTTTTATTTATTATTATTTTTTATTTATTATTATTTTTTATTTATTATTATTTTTTATTTATTATTATTTTTTATTTATTATTATTTTATTATATTATTATATTATATATTATTGTTTTTTATTTATTATTAATTTTTTATTTATTGCTATTTTTATTTATTATTATTTTGTATTTATTATTATTTTTTATTCATTATTTTTTATTTATTATCTTTTATTTATTATTAACTATTAATTTTTTATTTTGTATTTGTTATTTGTTATTTTTTATTTATTATTATTTTTTATTTATTATTATTTTTTATTTATTATTATTTTTTATTTATTATTATTTTTTTATTATTATTTTTTATTTATTATTATTTTTTATTTATTATTATTTTTTATTTATTATTATTTTTTATTTATTATTATTTTTTATTTATTGTTATTTTTTATTTATTATTATTTTTTATTTATTATTATTTTTTATTTATTATTATTTTTTATTTATTATTATTTTTTATTTATTATTATTTTTTATTTATTATTATTTTTTATTTATTATTATTTTTTATTTATTATTATTTTTTATTTATTATTATTTTTTATTTATTATTATTTTTTATTTATTATTATTTTTTATTTATTATTATTTTTTATTTATTATTATTTTTTATTTATTATTATTTTTTATTTATTATTATTTTTTATTTATTATTATTTTTTATTTATTATTATTTTTTATTTATTATTATTTTTTATTTATTATTATTTTTTATTTATTATTATTTTTTATTTATTATTATTTTTTATTTATTATTATTTTTTATTTATTATTATTTTTTATTTCTTATTATTTTTTATTTATTATTATCTTTTATTTATTATTATTTTTTATTTATTATTATTTTTAATTTATTATTATTTTTAATTTATTATTATTTTTATTTATTATTATTTTTTATTTATTATTATTTTTTATTTATTATTATTTTTTATTTATTTTTATTTTTTATTTATTATTATTTTGTATTTTTATTTTTTATTTATTATCTTTGATTTATTATTTATTATTGTTGTTTTATTTATTATTAATTTTTTATTTATTGTTATTTTATTTACTATTTTGTATTTATTTATTATTTTTTATTTATTATTATTTTTTATTTATTATTATTTCTAATTTATTATTTTTTATTTATTTTTACATTCTATTTATTTATTTTTACATTCTATTTATTTATTTTTACATTCTATTTATTTATTTTTACATTCTATTTATTTATTTTTACATTCTATTTATTTATTTTTACATTCTATTTATTTATTTATTTTTTTTTTATTAATTTTCGCAATATATCGTGAAATATTATAGATTTTTATATTGTATTAGTTTATTGACCACGCAGGTAATCTGCTTTGTAGATTGTCATGAGAATAATTCGGGTAAAAATTGTTAATGACATGCTATGGTACAAATTTTGAAGAATACCCTTACTTTGATACGTATTAAAGTTAGTTTTTACTGCAAAGAATAAACGTATTTTTGTGAAGTTTTTTATTTCTAAGAATCACCCATAAAAAATTCACAGTAAATGCATTTAATACAGGGTCGTCGAGGTAAATCCGGAAAATTCAATAAAAATAAATATTATCAATAATTATGTTTAAATGTTATTTATTCAAGTAATACTTTTTACATAGTATGTACATATAGGGAACATCCTAATTATTCAATATAGCCGCCTTCAGCCACAAATACCCGCTCAAGCCTGGACCGAAATCGAGAACAGGCCCGTTTCACCTCCATTTTGTTCAGTTCCTTTGTGTTGTGATGTCTTGTTCACCTTTCCCTCAACTACGCCCCACACGTAGTAGTCGAGAGGATTGCAGTCTGGGCTGGACGGTGGCCACAAATCTGGGGACCAGTGGTGATGCATATTCTCGTACAGCCAAGCCTGAGTCTTTCTGGACTTGTGAGCTGGTGCAGAGTCTTGCTGAAACACGTATTCCCTTCCAGCGGTCACTCGGTCTATCCAAGGCTTCACAACTGATGTCAGTACTTCGTTATATCCTTCGGCGTTCAACCGAAGCCCCTGCTCGAAAAAGTGAGATGGCATGACGTCCCCATCACTGCTTACGACACTCAAAACCATGACTGAAGCAGGAAATTTCGTGTGCATGACAGTAGGCACTTGTTCTAATTTCATAAACTTGTGTTTTTTTATATCCAAACCATTGAACTATCTCCTTCGGTGTTTTCCCGGCGCGTAGTGACTCCAGTATCGCTGCCCTGCGGTCCTGTTCTCGGCTCATCGTTGCGCGTTATCAATCAAGTCTACTCTGTAACTGAAAAGGAACACCTAAACATGAAATGCAACGCTATCTTTGCAGATTTGTGCTAAGCTGTAATAAAGGAGACCCGCACGAATATATTCCGGCTTTACCTCGACGACTCTGTATATTTGAAGCGATTATATTATATTTTTTTTAAATTTTCATATTTTTAAATTTTTGCTTTTACCTGAAGCCATATTTTCTATTTTGAAGTTAAGGTTAAGTTTCGTGCTATATTGTGAAACAATCAGCTGATTATTGAACAGAGTTAGCAAGCGTACAGGAATTTCAGAGTTGTCGTCAAATTACTTTTTTATCATGAGCAAATTTAGGATTTCCTACATTATGATGGTTGCTTTTAATTTTGTTTTTTGTTTAAATGGCATCATTTAATCTAGAAATACATAAAAATATTACAAAAATTTATTGTAATTTTTGGTATCTATTGACAAAAAAAAATTAATTTTTATCATAAATTTAAAAAAAATATACATTACAAATTTTGTTAAAATTTGTTGCACCAAATCAATTTTATTTATATTTGCGCCATACAATCAAGTGATAAAATGAGAATTTAAAAAAAATGGTGGTCGATATATTGATGGGATTTAATTACAAATAATTAGGAACATTTTATAATTGTTAAAGAAAAATAAAAATTTTTTATTTAAAAATGAATTTCAAAAATACAAAGCTTTTTTACCATCTCTGTTGACACCTTTAAATAGAATTGGTCCAAAAACATTATTTAGTTTATGCACAATTAAAAAAAAAAAATAGTTAAATATTGCGAAAAAACACTAATATTATTATCTATAAATAGTTTAGGGCAGTTTTTGTATCTTATCTAGCTAGACACGTTCAACTACATTGCTAATGATAATGAAGGAGTTTTCAATATTTTATATTTCTGTATGAATATTTTAATGCAACAATATTCATTTTTTTAGAAATTTTAAAAAATATTTATTTTAAAGCAATGTTGCTTCGAATGTGCTTAAAAGATTTTTAATCTCATAAAATGTTTACAAATTAAAAACAATAATGGAGCCCTTTAACAATCAGAAACATTTTTTAAAAAAGTAAATCGATTTGAGTATAACATTAATTAAATAGCCAAAATGGTTTGTTATGAAAAATGTTAAATGACAGTGATACTGATATGGAAATAAAATGTGTTTTTTCTCCTTTTCATAACTTTAAGACTAGTTGATTAGGGAAAGCTGTTCTTATTTGTACTTCTGCCACTCCTCCTTTTATTCGTTACCAATATTAAACATAAACTAATATGCCCCACAAGAGCATTAAAATGTACATAAGTACATTATATCTTATGAGTAAATGCTTTTGTGTATTATCAGCAAAGACGAAATATACGTAAATTGTAAGCAAATTATAAAAATAAATAGTGAACAAAAATCCAAAAATATTTGTAATTTAAATATGAACCAAGCAGTGTGACAAAAATAAATAATAAAAAAAATAATCATACAAAATTCATGCAATAAAAAATAAAAAAAAAACTATAAAAAAGATTTGTTACATCATAAAAGGCGTCGTTGTCATTTGAATGTATATTTAGTTGCACACATACTTATGTACATATTTATATACTATATATACAGAAACACACATACTCACTCAACCAAAGGGCTTTCGCATTAATACATATATACATATATATATTTTTGTAATACTTTAAATGTTTTTATTAAGGTCTTTCGGTAGCTAAACATAATTATGAAATAATTTTTCATAATATAATACATATTCATTTATGTTTAAGTTTATGAGCCATGTAAAATATAAAACAGTCATAATTGACCTCCACACAGAAGCCTAATTAAGTTATATGCATTTAATGTTACAAGTTGGTAATAAAAAATATTTATCACGTGACTTCAAAATTTGTGTGTTTGTGCTTGATAAGATATTGTACAAGAGCGACAGATACAGATAGGGGATTTTTTTTTGTATGACGTCATAGGTTGTCTTTTATGATATTGGCACAAAAATATTTTAATATTTTTAATCCGATTGACTTAGGAAATATTTGATATCTACATGTTTGTAAATTTTAAGTTGATTTTTATAGCATAGTGTTTTAAATAGATTTTTATTTTTTGATGATCGATTTTTATACAATTTTTTGTTGTATGTAATGGATTTTTGTTTTTTCACTTAATAGATTTTAAACTAGCTTGAAAATAAAAAATAAGTTTTATACAACAATTATTATAGCTTACAAAAACTACAGACTATCATAGTATATAAATATTTTTAAATGGTTTTATGGAGATTATGACTGACTTAATACATTCTTTTAATGCAACCTAATTATTGATATTCAGGAACAACAAAACTATTTTTACAGTTTAACAATATTACAAAATATTTTGCTCAATTGTTTTACAATTTATTTTATTTGCCGTAATAGTCAATCAGAGAGTTATTCTAACTGAGAAATTTTTTTTTATTATTATTTTATTTGCAATCTGTCTTATGAGACAATCAGCAAATTTTATAAGTAAAATCAAACAAATGACAGGACTGAATGTGCTCCAATGAATCCATTTAATAGAGTATACAACAAAACTATTTGCTAAAGATTATTACATTATTATGCAAATCTATCTGGAAGATCCAGAATGTGAAATCTTTTCAGACGTCTAACATCCAGGCTATTATCCAGTAAGTTAAGAGCCAACGAATTTCCATGGTTTGACAGTCTCTCCAAATATCTTAACGATGATTTGCTTATTTCATCTTTGACAAAAGGAACATTCAAATCTTTGTGAATTTCTTTGTTGGTTACGTACCAAGGAGCGTCTGCAATGTTTCTTACAGTTATAGATTGACATCTTTGCAGGATTTCGATATTTGAATTGCTCGCCGTCCCCCAGAGCTGCATTGCATACGTCCAGACCGGCTTGAGTACTGCTTTGTAAAGCCGAATTTTATTCTCCAAACTAAGCTGCGATCGCGGACCTAGAAGCCAATACATTCTTTTGGTTTTAATTTTAAGCTGCATATGTTTTGATTTTATATGCTTATTCCACGTGAGTCGCCGATCCAAATGCACTCCCAGGTATTTGACAGATTCTTCATCCGGTCTGGACATACTATTTAACGTCACAAGAGGGCATTTTCCTCGTTTCCATTTTTTCAGCCATGTTTCAATAAGACCGAGTTGCTCTTGTAAATTTTGGGACGCCATTGCCGGAATTGCGCTGTTTGAAATAATTGCTGTGTCATCCGCATAGGTTGCAACTTCAACATTGTCATTTGTAGGAAGGTCCGCAGTAAAAATTGTGTATAGCACTGGCACAAGTACACTACCTTGAGGAACTCCGGCGTTTATTGAGTACAGTTCCGAGTGCTCATCAGCATATTGGACATAAAATTTTCTACAGTTGAGGTAAGACTTAAAGAATAAGAAATACGGTGCAGGAAGCCATTTTTTGATTTTATAAAGTACTCCTGCGTGCCAGACTTTGTCAAATGCTTGCTGGATATCCAAAAATATCGCAGCGCTGTACTGTTTGTTTTCAAATGCATCCACTATCTTTTTAACAATACGATGGCATTGTTCAATTGTGCCATGGCCTCTTCTGAGCCCAAACTGAAGTTCGGGTTGATGTTGGTGTCCTCTAAAACCACTGAAATTCTTCTCAAAAGTATTTTTTCAAATACCTTAGCGAATGTCACCAGCAAACTAATGGGACGATATGATGACGCGTTTTGTTCCGGCTTGTTTGGTTTTGGCAGCATAATTAGTTCAGCGCATTTCCATTGAGTTGGGTAGTTTTCAAGTCTGAGCATGGCATTATAGATGTACGACAAAAGTCTAATGCATTTTGGTGGCAAGTTTTTAATTATTGTACCATCAATTTTGTCATATCCGGGTGCTTTCTTGGCATTTATTCTCCAAATTTCAGCTTGCACTTCTGCGATTGTTGTCTGACGGATAGACATACTCATCTGGCAAGCCGAGTTAAGAAAATTGTCAACCTCTGTCACTGTTTCCTGGTCGAATTCCGAGTTAGGTTGGAACACTGAGTGGAGATGTTGTGCAAATCTTTCCGCAATTTCCTTATCACTTTTACACAGTCTACCATTATTGTCAACTATTGCCGTTTTCCTAACTGAGAAAATAAAAGAATAAATTTACAAAATAAAATGGAATTTAACTTGAATATTTAATACAAACGAAAAGAATGGAGGATTGCAACTAAAATAAATATGGTATAAAGGCCCCCAACGATTTTTGAAAACTAATTTTACAGTTCGATACATTTAAAAATAAAATACATATTTTTTTTTTTTTTTGCAATATTTAAAAATTTGTTTTTTTTTAGTCTTCATTAAATTGTGACAAAGCTACTGAGTATTTTTTTTATCTAAGTTGGCAACTCCAAAGAAAATATTTTTTTTTCCTACAAAATATAAAAAAATTAGAAAATTTCATTTTTTTAAAATATGTTCCATAAATATGTCAGTCGCCATTTTTTTTAAGTCGTGTTGATCTTTATTTGGTGTGAATATGAATTAAATCGATTTGGTGGAACAATGTTAAAAAAAACAAAATTAAACTAGCTATTTCCATTTCAAATCGACCGGTAGGCACAGGACATGTAACTGAAATATGTTGTTCCTTGGTCCAACAAAATTTGTTCTCGGTCTTTTAGCCATTTTGTTTTAGAGGTAAAAGTCGATATTTTAAGTCACTTTATTTTTAAGTGTGCATAACTTTGTCAAAAGTGCATGGATTTAGACGGCTAAACTTTTGAAATGACCGGAATAAGGGACGCTTTGCAACTATTGCATTAGCAATATTGAAAAAAGAAATTTGTTTCTCAAAAAATAAAAACCAAAAATTCATTTATTATTAAAAACGGTTGTATTGTTTTTCGAATTACTTTAAGATCTTTGATCTTTTTTGATTTTTCGGAAAAGTTTGGCGAGTTGTGCCAATAAATTTCAATTACAAGAATGACATGTTTTTTTTTATATTAAAATTGCTTAAAAACTATTGAAGCTCAATTTATCTATCCGTAAAATGGAGACTGAATTTTCTGATTTCCAGAATATTATCTGTTAGATTTAACGCGACTTTATTCTCGTAAAGTTTTTAATTTTTTTTTTATTAAATTTATTTATTCTTCTTTCACATAAGTAATTAGGAAATAGATGCGGCAACTATGGATCGGTAGTTCGAGTTACTTCCAGTTCCCCTCATTTGTATATATTATTTCCTTATAGGTGCCAATTTTACTTTCCAGATTACTTTAAGATTTTTGGCCTATCACACACAGGACATTCGTTTTGTTTTTTAAACTGAGTTTCATTTTTTTTCATCAATATACGTTGCAACTTCCTCAAGACGTAAATTGGCGTCATTTGCGCAGAGTGAGTCTAGAAAGTTTTCTACTTCTCTTTCTATTAAAGGCAATATAATGTGATTTAAATAGAATACTTTCTTTTGTGGCCAGGAACTGGTCCTTTTCTGTTTCCCCCTCATCGTTAGCTTTTTGCATCAAAGTTCGAAACTAAAGCTGAGTTAATTTAAATCAGTTAATTTCAAAACTTTTGCAGACAGCTTACTCGATGTGAACAATAGAAAAATCCCCTCGAAAACAACTTAAATAAATTAAATATTGTTTCCACTACCACTACCCTCTTCTGGGTGCCGGGGCACTCACGTGTCCCTGGTAACGAGAAGTCGGATGAGTGTGCCTGGAACGGCTCAACTTTGCCAAGCCACCTTGCGGTTACGAATAAAGGAAGACCCTTACAGGACGACGTGTTGCATATTAGGGAGACAGCCAGCACTCAGCTGGAAAGAAAATGAAACTGTGTCCGGTTGCCGCATCTCCCGAGCACTCTGGCCACAGTTTTGCGTTTTTATAAAAACAGGTCAAGGATAGTGTGGCACTGTACCATAATGGCTAAGAGGCTGCACGTTTCTAAGAAGACGAACCCAGTTTCTGGCTAAACCATTCTGGGCAATCTGGCTAATGTGCATATAGCAGATCTGGCTACTTTTGTCGAATCCTTACAATAGTTTTGCAATAGGAGAGACTTGCAAGGCTAGAAATGCCAACCGTTTTTGAACCTCCTCTACCCCTTTCTCCTTCTTTTAATCGCTTCTTTAAATTGCCATCACAAATGACCATATGGTCTCCAGGTGATCTCAGATTTAGCAGACTATTCAACCTAACCTAACCTATGCTCAATAAAAGCCTCTTTTGAATTGTTTGTTAACCATATAAAATGACGAACGGAAACCACAGAAAAACAGCTATTACGGGAAGATCTTGGTCAAGTATACACTTGCAGGCTCAGGAAACATATAAGCAAGATGGACATCAAGAATTCTAACACTTAATAACTGAGTGTGACGCTCGTGCCTGAAAAAGAGCAACCCATTTCTTATTGACATGACCATATGTAACAATAAAGGTTATTTTGGTAATTGAACAAGCTTTTAACTCTAGGTCTAGTGGGGGAGTACAATGGATGCTTAATGGCACAGCTTTACCAAAAAACATTGTTAAATAATCCTAACTTGATCAAATTGGTAGCAGTCAAAATAGCTGGAAGAGACGGTTAGCGGAGATATAGAACGAAGTCTTTTTATTTTTATTTTAATTTTTAAACTAAAGTAAACCTTTTTTTATTTAACTAGATATTATTCACAGTTAGTTTAACTTCTTGGAATGCTTTAGTAACTTGTCATTCACAAAAATAATCGTCCTTCAATTGAAATAATTTCTGTAACACGTACAGATGTATATGTTATATACAATTTTTTAATTAACATATGGGTTTCTTTTTATAGCCGCTATTTCTATACTAAAAACAACAAAAGCAACAAGCTGAAAACCCTTATATATAAGTATATATATATATACAAATATTTTGTACATAAAATACTTGCTATACTATATGGGCAACTTGTCTCAGCTCTAGTTTGCATAAATGGCGCGTGCTGCTAATTTTATACATATGTACATACATACATATGTATGTATATGGCAGCTATGTATATATACATAGCGGGTTTAAGTCGTTGTTTTTGTTGCTGTATTAACAATTGTTGTTTTTAGTTGCTGCAACTTGAACATTTGATCTCAAAGGACACATACATTGCACACTTGTTTTCTATGTTTGTTGAGTGTCTGTGTACATATGTATATGTGCGTGAGTGTGTGTGTGTGTAACAGCAGCAGCAGTAAAGGCAAACTCGCCTTGTTGTTAACTGGGTCAATGCAATTTAGGTCACCTAGATTTTATTACCAAACGGCAACGCTCTGGTCTGTGTCAAGCCAAGCGCTACTTTATTATGTACTATATACATACATACATGCATATGTACAAGTACATACATTATATCTAGTACTTGGTTTAGTTGTAGTTGCAACCAACTGTGCGTATGCGTTATGTGTTAGCTTTATAAAAGCGGCGATAGCAATAAAGGGAAGCAAGGCGTTGTTAATGTATTCGTGAGTGGCAAAAGTTTAATTGGTAAATGTAAAAGGCAACTTGTATCGAACAAAACTTGAAAATAAATTAACTTAATATGCGTTAATTATAGTTTATTCTCGAACTATTACACAAATCGTTGAAATTGATTGAAAATGAAAAAAATAATACTAATTTGGCCGCCTTTTAAGTGGAGGCTAAATGTAACTAAGCGTCATAACAAACGCCAACACATAGGCCAAACAAAAAAAAATCATATTTAAAGCCAAACAATAGATACGCTTACCAGTGGCGGATTTATCGTAAAGGCAACATAGGCTGAAGCATAGGGCGGCATAATTGACAATCACAATCGCATTTAATATATTTTTTCATTATTTTTTTTTTTTGTGAAAAATGGGCTGTTAAGTTATGGATTGCCTAGGGGCGGCAAATATTTAAATCCGCCACTGACGCTTCCACATAAATATAAAAATAAACATAAATTTTTGATTCAAAGTCAACTTTAGATCTGTTTTTAAAACAACCAAAAGAACTTTTTTTTCTTCTCTTTAGATTCCTTTTCCCTTCAGTCAACATACTCGTAAAAATTAATGTAATTTATTTTCAATTCAAAATTATATTTTATTTATTCCGACTTTGTCACTTTAGTGTAACGGGTGATTCATTAAGACCTTTTTTTTTAATGATTTGGCAAATCCAAATTTTAAAGGAATGATGGGATCTTTATTTATGATTTCGAAAGGATATTTTATGGCATTTATTTATTAAAAATATTAAATCGTTCAAATGTTGGCCGCAACTGCGTTTTAAATGGTCCATCCTGAAGGTCCAATTTTTCAAGCATTTCCACTGGTATTTGGCCAATAGCACGAGTAATGTTGGCTTCCAAGGCCTCAATCGTTGCTGGTTTGTCCACGTATACCTTTGACTTTACGTAACCCCAAAGAAAAAAGTCGAGTGGTGTGATATCGCACGATCTTGGCGGCCAAGGTACGGGTCCTGTATGTGAAATTAATCTCTCACCAAATTGACCTCGCAATAGAGCCATTGTTTCATTGGCAATGTGAATCGGAGCGTCATCCTGTTGGAACCAAATGTCGTCGAGATCACGGGCAACAATTTCAGACAGCAAAAAGTCTGTTAACATGGTCCGATAACGTGCGCCATTGAAGGTAACGTTCGCACCTTGCTCATTTTTAAAAAAATACGGACAATCATTAGCCACCAGCCCACAGAGCGCACCAAACCGTTGGTTTTCTTGGATATAATGGCAGCTGGTGAACCTCTTCGGGTTGATCTTCTCCCCAAATACGGCGATTTTGCTTATTCACGAAACCGTGGAGTCAAAAGTGGGTCTCATCACTGAACAAAATTTTGGTCGAAAACAAAGGATTTTCATCGATCTTACCAAGAGCCCATTCACTAAAACGGCAACGTGCAGGAAGATCATTCGGCCTTCCATGATGATTTGCCAATGAATACTGAACAACTTTGCCTTTGACAGCTGTCATGGATCACGCGTGATCCACACGAAAATCCCTATTGAAAAAAAAAGGTCTTAATGAATCACCCTTTACTTAAAGATTTTAAACTTTTTCAAATATTTTTTAATCGAAATTGCAAAATTATCATAAAATAATTTATTGCAAATAAAATTATAAAAATTTTTCCGATTTCAAACTCAGCTTGAATTATGTTAACTAATTACAATACTAGACAGCAGACAATTACCGGGTTCGATTGAGGCAAAATAGGTATGCGTATTTAAGACTGAAATAATTTTATTTAAATGTTTATGCCAATGCCAAGTTCAAGTGAGATTTTTCTGATAATATTTTTTTTGTTCTGATTACATCTAATTTCCTTACACTACATGACTACACTCAAAAGTTTTCTTATTTAAATTCTTAAATTTATCAGCTAGCTGCTCACTTTATGACAAAGCTAATACGCTTAACTTTTGTTAGTGTATTCAATAGAAAAACCCATTTAAATTTCAAAATACTCAAAGCGAAAAATTGAAAACGAAAGTGCGTGCGATGAATGAGCAAAATTGCGCAAACGATTGTCAAAAAAAAAAATTGTTTTTGCTTTTGTTGTTATTGTTGTTGTCGTCTTTACGCATAAAACTGCCAAAAATATCACGCATAATAAACGTCAAACAGCGCTGCGATCCCTCTCCCTGTCCCTGTGCCCTAGCGCGGGTGCAAGACAAGCAAACCAAACAAAGCCAAAGCAAACAGAGCTAAACAAAAAAAAAAAAAAAATGCGAGAGCATCAAGAGAGTAGAACGGCGAGCGCAGAGTAAGCAATACATGCGTGAGCTTTTTTTTTTTTGGCATGAAGCATTGTTTTAAAGCATTTTTTGTTGGGTTAGGTTCAATACGCATAAAGCAAGACGCACGCAATGGAGGGGGAGAAATGTTTATACATTGTATCTGTATTATGTTGCTGTATGTGTGTTTGGCTGTTTAAAGTGCGTGAGTTTTTTTTTTTGGTTTGTTTGTTTGAGCGGGCTCTGTTGGAGTAAGGGGTACTTGAAGTTTTTTTTAATTTTATTTTATGCTTATTTCTATTGTTGGTGTATTGTGTTTCTATTGCGTTTGTTTGTATATTATTTGTTTGTATGGGAATTTCATTGCGGTTTGTTGCTCAAGGCAAACCTCGTGTGCAACTTATGCGATGAGGCTTCGGCTTTGTTGTTTCTTTCGTTGTTGTAAAGCTTATTTTGGCGGTTTCTGCTATACACTACAGACATACATACATACATATATATGTAATTCTCTACGCAACGCTACGCACACGCACACATATATATCAGTATGGTCTCTTCTCTTCACTGTTTCATTTCGATTGGTTTGGTCTTTTTTTTTTGTTTCTGTGTCGATTGCGTTGTTGAATATTTCCACTTTGTTTATATAATTTTAATCAAAAAAGAAGCAGCAAGCAAAGAAAAAAATGTATAAATGTACGACGTACGTAAAAAAAAAAAAGCTTCAACGTTTTTAAAAAAGTAGGTTAGTGGGTCACCATATCTAACAACAACAACAACAACAGCACAGCAACAACTGTGACAGCAGCGCCGCTGACGTTGGCGCTGACGTCGACAGCAGCCAGCAGTGTATTTTATTTATACATATATGTATGTATATCTGCTGTACATATATATTTTTTTAATTTTTGTTTCTTCTTGAGATTTTGTCTGTGTGCTGTTTATTATGTGTGCGTTTATATTATTTTTGTTGCTTATTCTTTTTCTCTCTCTATTTTTTTTTTCAATTTTAGTGCGAAAATCTTTATAAATAGTTTGTAATTTTTCTTTTTTTTTTTATTTATTTCTCTAGGCATTTGCTTTTGTTTGTTTATTATGTGAATTGTCTCTAGGATATGCGAATGGGCATTTTTCGCAAGACTGCAAAAATGGTTATGATGGGTTGGAAAGCATTTATTTTGGCCAAGTAATCTGGAGGCTGTATTTCGTTTTTCTTTTTTTGTTGATGGCTTTGAATATAAATTTGTTATTGTTATGAGCCAAATGAGAATCAAATGAGCTGTAACAAAAAAAAGGGCATGTTTGCCATATATAGAAAGCAGAAGTTCTCGTTTCTAAAAATACCAACGAAAATAAATTTAAATGGAACTATAAAATATAAACACCATTGGTTCCATTGTATAGGTTAGGTTAGGTTAGGGCGGCAGTTGGGACCGACATCCCAACTCACTTAGGCCAAGGATAGGCCCTTTGTGATACCGCTAGTGAGCCAATTCACCACATTTCCTCACTTGATGGGTCACCTACGAAAGTTGAGGAAGCCATCCGGCTGCCTGAATGAACCTTAAAAGGCATTTTGGACTCTGTTCAGAGAGCTGAGATAGATCGTTTAGAAAATATGACTGTAGGAACCTAAATCTTTTTCTGCCCAGTCCTGGGCAGTGACAGAAAAAGTGTTCCACCGTCTCTAGCTCCTCTTCATCGCCACAGCTTCTACAGAAGTCGTGGTGGGGATCATTCAAACGGGATGCGTGGTTTCCTACCAACCAGTGTCCCGTAATGGCACGAATGACAGATGAGCACTGGGCTCTATTAAGACAGCAAAGTTTTTGGTTCTTTTACTGGAGTATGTCGGCCTGGTTTGCCGCGAGATTCTACCCGTGTTCGATGTCCGATTCCACGTTTTATTTGCACAGAGAGCGAAAAAGTTTCGTATTCTCAGTTTACAGCTGGCCATGGGTATACCCAGGCCCTCCTTATCTTGAAGGAGGATGCTGGTAGTTCCTTTCCTACCCAGTTCATCCGCAATGCAATTTCCTGTGTCCTGGAACCCATATCAGGTGTATTGAAAGCTGCTCAGCCATCTCCCCTAGAGACAAGCGGCAGTCATTCACAGACTTCATACACAAAGTCATCGAGACTAGAGACTTAATAGCCGCTTGGCTGTCCGAATATATACAGATATTCTTATCTTGGACTTGTAGGTTTTTTAATGTAGTTAAAGCCTCCCGGATTGCTGTGACCTCTGCCTGAAAGACACTGCAGTGGTCCGGGAGCCTAAAAGCAATTCTAATGTCGAAATCCTCGACGTAGACCCCTCCCCCTACACGGTCGTCTAGCTTGGAACCGTCCGTGTATACCCTTATGGGCCTGGTACCCCAGTATTCCACTCCTCTCTGGTTGGAATATAGGCTCTGAAGTTGGTTGTGAAATGTTCCTGCGGTATGCAGTAGTCTGTACTTTCGGGAATAAGTGGGTTCCCTTTAAAAATCTTTGCATGACCAAAATCTTGATCATTCCATTTTTTCGCCTCTCTCATGCGTAAAGCTGATAGAATGGCTTGTTGTTTCCCTACCTTGTGCAGTGGTAGGAGGTTTAAAATAGCATCTAAGGCTTCATTTGGTGTAGAGCGCAGAGCACCACTAATTGTAAGTTCGGCTGTTCGCTGAACCTTACTTACTCCCCTTATCTAAAGTAGGCCACCAGATCGAGACTCAATACATGAGTATGGGTCTAACAATAGCCAGTGGACTATGTTTGGGCACATGCCCCATTTAAGTCCAATGGCTTTCTTGCATGTGTATAAGGTGATTGTGGCCTTTTTTCTTCGATCCTCTGTGTTTAGGTTCCAGTCTAGTTTACTGTCTAGTAATAACCCGAGGTATCTGGCTGAGTCGCTAAATGGTAAGGTCGTACCGTTTAGCTTTGGATTTATGAGAGGAGTTCCATTGTGTAAAAACATAAATACTTGTTTTTCTAGTCTATTTTATTTATATCTACTTAAGTTTTTTTTGTTTTTCAAATAACAAATTAAAAAAAAAAATGAAATTTTTTGTGTAATCTATGATTATTAATTATAATATTTTTTTGAAATTAAACTCAAATAAATCTATACAAATTGGAAGTATAAAATTTTGATTGGTCTAAGAATTATATTTTCATATTTTTTTTTTCGTCACTAAGAAGGAGGTTTAAAAAATGTTTTTTTTTGAACAAAATTACAGCCAAGTTTGGATGGTCTGAAAGAGACTTCTACCCACTTTATGAATTTCTGGATTTGCTCTCAATACTTCGGCTTGGAACACTAATAATGGAAGATTTATCCTACAATGTAGTTTTGTTGCTTTGATCGCCTAAATCAGCTATTATGTAACAAGGTCGTAGTGGATGGTTGCAAGACTTATTTACTTACAGAAACTACTAGCAAGAAATTTGAGTAAGAAACCAACAAGTAAGTTTATTATTATAAACTTGACCTTGAAACACCCTTTTAAGTTAAAGCATGAACACTGCTAAGGTTTCCTTCTGCATACGGCTACAAAACGATAAGTGCTATTAAATGTATAAACAACATTGTATAACTGCCCAAGACCATAATTAACTTACAGATTTCGAAGACAGTCCAAAAGCTTTGTCACGGTTTATCTTGTATCTATGGGCTTAATTTTTTTTTTTTTGTATGTATGCTTATTTTATTATAAACATTTTTTGTTATATGGTATGTACATTGTTTTCAAAATCTTGCCTAATCGTCGCCAGCATTTTAAATCTATTTTTTTTTTTTATATTAATGTTAATAAATTTAACATTTATTTGCTTAATGTTAATTATTCAAATAAAAACAACAACAAAGGAAAAATGTACCCAATTAGGCAGTCAAAGTTGATGATATATTGTGGGGAAACAGGGGGGGAAATGCATGTCTTCAAACCAACGACCAACAGACACCTTGGCTTCAAATAATACATTAATAAACAAAAATTTTAACATTTATATGCACATGCATATTGGTGCGTGTATCTGTGTGAGTTTGTATCTATGAGTTTATATTGCCACTTTGCTACGGTTTTCTTTTTTGAGGTTTTTAGCACAGCAAATTTTTGAAATTCCAATGCTGACGCGCCAAAAACTGTGTACATTGAAACAACAACCATTTAATGTAAATTAATTATAAAATAAATAAGTTTAGGAAACACGCCCTTTTTTTAAACCGTTTTTTGTATATAGCAAATTTTTTTGGATTTTGTTTCAAACCCATTGAAGGTTGTTAAAACAATATTTAAAGTTGATGATAATAATATTTCGAAGAATCATGGTTCCTAAGAAGTCTTAGGCTATGCTCGGCAACGTTACTTCGTTGGGTTGATAGATGCTTGGGTTATTCGGGACCAAAGGATGACCTTCTTTGTTTCTTGGGAGTAAACGAAACTTGCTTTATTTTTTGTCTGAAGTATTTAAGGAACATAGTGCCATCATCGCACGTAACCATCTTCGATCTCCAGTCAGAGTCTTTCGGAATGAGAATTTCTGATGCGACGAAAACCAAATTGATACGAGGGTAGGAGACTTATTTGTTGTCTTTTCCCGCCTTAGGAGTCATTCCTGCAATCGACTGGCCTTTTTTGAGGGAAACCCCTAGTTTTATTACTGAAAAAAAAAGTGTTCCATTTAAACCAAAATATTTTACGGACTTCAGTATAAATTTTTAATATTTTGTTCTGCCGAATTTCGATGGTTTTTATTGACTCTAATAGATTTTCACTTGATGAGTATGGAAAAAAAATTCCTGTAACCCTAAGACTAGTGACGATTCTTCTTATGGTTGTTCATAAATTAAGAAACTTAGAAGACAATTTCTTGAATTTGAACATTATCTAAGTTATGGTATTCCAAATGTAGGGATTTTACCGATTTCAAGCACCGCAGTTATTTATGTAAAATAATTACATTTCGGTATATAGATAGTTCTTGGCAAGTAACTAATTAGTATATAACGATTGGCATAATAATTATCGTGCTGCAAGGGTTTGCACTACGCCATAGATGTCCTTTTTTTGTATTTTTTGTTAATTAACAAACTAAACGACCCAAATCCTGCCCAGCATACGCTTTACCAAGAGTAATATACAGAAATGCCCCATTTTGTAATTCAACGCAATTCATAGAGCCACCCACTGCCATCTATATGTAACTCCCCCGGTTCGTTCCTACCCAACTTTTTCGCACTGCTGCAATGCGCGTTGCATTTTAAGCAGTCAGCGCCTGGCCCGCTGCTCCACCCACCGCTGCTGCTGCGCCGCCGCTGCCAACGCCAACGCTGCTGCAATTGTTTTTGTGGCCTCGTGACCTAGTTTTAAGCTTCGTCAACTGCAACAACTCGACTGACGATGATGGAGACGACGACGACGACGATGACGACGACGTTGACGTCGACGCTGCTGATGCCGCGCACATGAGACGTTTTAATGAATTGCAATGTGTTTGTGTGTATTTGTGAGTGTGTGCGTTTATGTTTATTTTGTACATTTTGCAAAAATAAAACTATATTAATAATATATATTTATTTTTTATATAATATATGCACTTTTTGCTTGTCTGACTGAATTTTTTATTTTTCCATTGAATAGTAAGCGATAGTTACTACATGATTTATTTTATATGGCATAATAAGCAGATTAGTCATTGGTTGAAGCGACTATATAGCGAGATGGGTTAAGTAAAGTTGGGAGCTAGCTATGGAACAAGCCTTAAAAGGCCATCTTACTGACCATCTGTGAAATCAAAATCATTGTGATCGATAATATCTAAAAGTCGTTAGATAGTAAATTTGTCTGATGATGATGATGATCATTATTTCCACTAACTCCCAGTGGAGCATAGGCCCTCATAGTAAATTTACGATGCTGAATATTTATTAAAATTTACTGGCTTACTTGCCCGGCGATTTTTCGCTTTATTTCGAAGATAAAATTAACCCAGTTAGGATTATACGATTTGTATGATATTTAGTTTGGCCGTTTTTTTTTTTTGTCGATAATTTCTGTCCCTTTAAAAGGAAATTGATGATTCCATGATTGAATAACTCCCCGACTCTATCGGTAAAAAACTGAGCAGCTCATTTTTGACAAGCCTCTCCTTCTTGAGACAATTTTTTTTTTTACCAACAAAAAAATTTTGCAAATTGTTCGCTTGGTGCCAGGTCTGAACTATAGGGCGGGTGCCATAGAACATTCCATCCTCGAAGCTTATGATGCGTCATTAAAAATGTGCACGGCCTGGCAAAACCCTTTCTATTTACAAATTCTTGTCGTTCGCTTGCTTCAATCTGGTTAGTTCCAGAGGTTCGAATCGGGTACAGTTCATAGTGAATTATTTCCATACAATCCCACCATATAGCAAAACATTATTGGCTGTTAATCCGGGCATGGCGATCGTATGATTCGGTACTCCTCGATTAAACAACGATCTCACAAGCATCAATTCGGTTTAAAAGAACCGAACATCCATACATCAAACTACTTCTGGAGATGAGCCTTATGCAAATGGTTCCAAATAGGTTTCTGGCTGATCTTCAGTTCCTGGACAATTGGTACTAAAGAATGTATAGCTTTTCTCTAGCATAAAACTGACTTCAGCAAATTGAAACTGACTCAGATTTCTTATCAAACATCATGTCACCTTTAAATCGCAGCATTGTATCAGAATCTTCTGCAATTTAGCTTTTATTATCTCAATCGAGTCAAAAAGGTGTCCCCGTAGGTCTCTTCTCAAGCACATTTCGTCACTCATAATCTTCTGCACCGATCCAAATGATATGCCTATACTGATGGTAGTACTGATAGTCCCTAATAATTAATCTTTTCTTTGACATACTTGGCCTGATGCTCATCAGTGATGTTTTAGGCCGATAAGATAAAACATTCGTCTCAGTACTCTCGGGGTGGGAATTGAATTCTTTTTACCACTTTTAAACATTCTTTCAAGACAGAGGAGTCTAATAGCCAAAGGCTATATGAACGTTTCCGCATCCGAAATGCCATTCTTCAAACAAAATGTTATGCAATCTTTGTGCAATAAATTTTTCTTAAAAGTCGAAGAATTTACTTTGAGCACCTTACAAACTTATCGGTTGAAAAAACATTCGTAGATTAAATTAAAAACTAAAAACCTTTCAATTTGATCACAGTTAGAGCGAAAACTGACGAGAGTTTTTAACTTTCAAGCTAAAAATAGTTATTAAAATGAATTAACTTTTCAATTGTTAATAAGATTATATTGACAAATATTAATTTTTACAAGCGTTACAAAATACGATGCGGATAAGATTAAAAGATAGGAATGTTATGTGGAAGAATGAAGCAGAAAAATGTTGCTATTAATAAACTTCACTATATAAAGAGAATGTATCATGCTGAGATCTGGGAAAATGGTAAACAAAAATTCCATCCTAGTGGTCACAAAAGTTTTTACTTCTTTACCAGTTCTAACGAGCTTCCTATTTCTGAACAATCCAAATTTCCGAATACTCTTCAACCAGGAAATACATGTTTCAGACATAATTCCTGCCTTAAGATTGATTTGGAAAATACTTTCATTTTTTTATTTGGATATTTTTGCACCATTGAGTGTACTGATAAATAATTTGACTTAGTTAATAATTTGTATCCGCCGAACGAAGGTGTCAAAATTGATCTTTCAATTTTATTAAAGAAAAAGGATTCGAAAGATTATTCCAGTCATATAAAGTATGTCAACTTTGTCATAACTTCACTGGAGCACCTCTTTTATTTCGTTACCGACCGACCTGTAATATTTCAGAACTCACAGAAAAAAGGCGTGACAGTTTTTAGCAAAAATAAAACAAAATAAAAGTAGACAAAAATTGCAAGCTAGCTGCTGACCACACCTGTCGCTTGACGCTATTGATGTGACAGACAAGACAGGTTGACAAGGTAGACAAACAGACTGAAAGACAGACCGACAGACAGACGGACAGACAGCCAGCCAGCCAGCCGTTTAGTATGATGACGGCAGCGTCAGCTGCTACGCCTCTGTTGAGCTGTTGTGTGCCCATTTATAAAGAAACTGCGCTGCTGACCTCATTACAATGAGCAAATTAAAAATATAAATAATATATTAAATAAATTTATATGCGTTAATTAATTAAATTCAATATGCAAGTGCAAAAACAAAAAATACTAATTTATATAGTTTTTGCTTTTGTTTTTATGATTTAAAAAAAAAAATAAAAATAATTTTGCATTGAAAAATGTCGAGGCGTTGTCGGCAAAGCTGACGTCGGCGTCGCTGCTGCCGTCAACGTTGCACTGGACATTGGCAAGGCAGCCAAATGCAATTTATTGCGCATCGCCTGACGACGCCGCTGAGAATTACACTTTAGTCTAGTAAACAGTGCAACGAAAAAGTCTGCGCACACTACTATTTGCAAGGTTTACCTGTAAGAGAACGTAATGCTTTATTTACAAAAAAAAAAAAAAAAAAACTGGTGCCTGTAAAGTCGGTTTTACGGGCGAAGATTTTACGTGACAATGTCTTTTTCTCGGTAGAATATTTATTGATATGAATATTATAAAATTGCACAATAGGAACAAGGAATTGAATGAAAATAAGAATTGCACAAATTGTAACTATAGAAATATATTTTGTTTACTAAAACATCGTACATGTAAACTAAAACTTAACTAATTCCTATTTGAGTGATTTTGTTGAGGATAGGACGATGATAGGAGAAATAGGAAATGAAAGGAAGTGTTTCTGCTGTAATGCTTAGGTTAGGTGAGGAGCTGAAAAGTCGAAAACATTTGGAACTAAAAAATTTACAGCATTAAGTTTCAACTCTCAGCTAGACTGTTTATAGACGCTTGGTGACAAATAATGTAGCATCCTATTTGCTAAATTAAGCAAGAGGAAACACGTACTCAAAAACGCCCACTTGAGTTGACTGTTGTGAGTACCTAAGTTGCAATTACTTTTTAACTACTTCCCATCTAATGTGTTACAATTTAAGGATGATGTTTTCATATGGTTGTATTTTGTCTTGAAAATAAATATTTTTCAAAAAGCAAAAGATAAAATATACAAAAATCTTTTTTAAGTGCGGAACTTGTTATTTCAGAAACTATCAGGGGTGCCCCAGAAAACCAATTCCAATTCTTGGTGCCACAGACATGGCTAACAACGGTTTTAAAAAAACCAATTCGATTCAATTTCGATACAAATCGAATTGGTTTTCTGTGGCACCCCTGTATTATTGTATATTATTTATTTCGTCGGTACTCTGTCGTTTTGAAAAACTAAGTTGTTGGTTTCTGCATTAAGTACTTTGATAGGACTCATCACTTTCATAAATTTTCGTTTAATTGTAAAGGTGTGACATTCCAGGTTGTTGTCTGGTTGAGGTAAAATTCGTTTTTGCGTTTGTCCACGTTTTTCGAAACTGGTTGCACGACTTTATTTTAATTCTTTTGTATAAAAATACTTTAATCTACGTTACACCGTAGTCTAAAAAAAAGCTAAAGAAGATGTAGCACAAAATGTGTGCTTCTCATTTTCACAGAAAAGTACTTACAGCGTGTAGCAAACTTTTATGATTCACTGTATGCATGAACGATATACATATATACATACATATGTATACAATTATACAAAACTACACGTTAAACTGACCTCCTCGGGCGGCAGCGGTAAAGACGAAGCGTCCGACGAGCAGGCGAGAAGCCAAGCCAAACGTACGAACGAACGAGCGAGTAAGCGAATGAGCGACGAAATGTATTGCGGTCGAATCCGTCCCTGGGCGAGTGCTGCGGTATGTGTGTGTGTGTGGCAAAAAGTGTGTCAAGGTTTTTTGAATAATATTTTGTGCAGCGTTAACGTTTACGGCAGCGTCGACTTCGAACACACACACACACATACACAGAAACACGCACAACAACAATAAAAAGAAATACAAAAAAAAAAGAAAAACAAAATCAAAAACATATATAAAACATGTAGTCGCCCCGTTGCCGCTCAGTTATTTGCTTTGCTCATTGTTTCCATTGTTGTTGCTGTAATCGTCGTTGTTGTCGTCGCTATGTTTGCTCTTTTGTATGAGTGTCACCCATAGTACCCACCCCTTCTTCCCATTATGACCGCCGCCCCCTACTCTCTTTACACCTCTCTTTTCTTCACATCGCTGTTTTTTTTTTTTTTGTTTGTTGCTGCTCATTTTACATTGTCATCATTTCTTACTTATTGTATTTGTATTATTATTTAATTGTGCATTGTTTGCTATTTTTATATATTTTTTTTATTGTATTTATTTATAATATTTACCTTATTGTTGTATTTGTACTCAATTTTTATTACTTTTTTTTTCTACTTTGATTACTTTAATTGAATTTTGCGCTTCCATTTAATTGGGTTTATGGCTTCATTTGTCAATCAAGAGCTGATTTGCTTCTATCTTTAAGTGTGCATGTGTAAGTGTGATTTGTAAGTAAGTGTGTTGTGCATGTGTGTGTGTGTGTTGGTGTGCGTGCTTATTTGAATAGTAATAAATTATTAAGAAAAAGGGAAAACTCTATTATAGGGGAGGCGAGATCTGTCAGTCCAAACAACAATAGCTACAGTAACTAAGTGGTCCTTGAGTGAAGACGACATGAACAGTTTAAGTGAGATTAGGGATAGCTAGATGCCATTAAATTATTGCTTAGGGGAAGATCACAAAGTAAGATAAAAGCATCTGTTGTTGAGGTTTTTCAAATTCTTTCTATTACCAGAATTAAATGTATTTTATTTCTTGCTCAACAAGAGATTTTTAGCATACTTTTTAGTCTAAATGGACTGGTGCTTCCCGTAAAAACGGTGCCAACACAAATAGGCATTGTTCAAAATAATTTTTTTTTCACTTGAAATGAATTTCTTTCACTCACATTAAGTGTAAAATAATTTCTTTAAAATATTTTAATGTTTTAAAAATTATAATTTTTTTTCAATGTCCTCGATATTTGTTTTGGGGCTATTAAAGTAGTTAATGTTGTAAAATAGTTTAAATATATATTTATATAGCCGGCCTCCGGCACGCTCGCTTTGCTCGCTCGTCTAGATCTTTATTTTCTTCCAATGATTTATTTTTGTGGCGAATTCACGAAATTGCATAATGTGCAAATATTGATCTGATCATATGTATTTTATACAGAAATCAAAACATGAATTGTAAGCAAAAATCGCAGAATTCCTTTCTTCTTAAGAAAACTTTCTTGGAAAGGAATAACTAAATCAATATTAATTTCTAAAATTGATGAAATTGTAAATTATCCTACCGAGTTTTTAAATTCACTTGATTTGCCAGGAATGTTAGGAGTGGCAACCCTTATCTCTTAGGGGTATAAAAAATAGATGTTGGCCGATTCTCAGGCCTGCCCAAGTATGTGCACACAAAAACCAATATTGACAAAAATGCGTATATCTCACGAACCAATTCACACAAACACATCGCAATAGGCTTAAAACCTTTGCATTGACCTCTAACACACGCAAAAATCAGATTTTAAATTCATCGACTCGTTCATGAGAACATAAGTTTCTTCTTATATATAAAATTTTAGTTTCACAATGTTAGTTACCATACTCCTCCGAAACGGCTGGACCGATACTCATGAAATTTTGTGTGCCTCAATAAAATAAAACTTTATAACGTTTATAATTTTTTTGTTTCCTTTCGACAAAAACTATTAACTAAAAAATATTAGTTAATCTGACAATGTACACAATGCCAACATAAATTAAAAAAAAAATTGTATTGGAAAATCAAATTGTCCTTTTTAGTATTTTCGTCGCAATTTTGTTATATTTTCTCAACCTTAAACAATCCTTGGACTTCCACGAACATTTCAAGACCAAAATTAGCCAAATCGGTTCAGCCGTTCGTGAATTGTGACTGTCAAATAATTAACAAATAATTTGCAATAAAATAATAATTGCGACTATAAATTGAGATGTAATCTACCCTATCTTTTAAGTTGGATCAAACTACACAAGGAGTGCAAAAATTGATTCAAATCGGTTCAGTAGTTTATGAGTTCATCGCGAACAAACAACGTGACACGTAATTTATATATATTAAGGTAATAAACTAGTAAGCCCGGTAGACTTTGCCTGCCCTTCCTTGGGTTTAAACCCAACTTGCTTACGCAAGATTTTTCAATATAAATATAAGACAGAATTTAAGGAGAACTACAACGTAATTTTCGCTGAACTTAAAAAGTGACATCCACTAAAATGCGTATATCTCGTGAACGCACCGAAAAATTATATCTCACGAACTAATACACACAAACACATCGGCTTAAAACCTCCGTATTGACAACCTCTAACACACGCAAAAATCAGATTTGAAATTCATCGAAGCGTTCATGAGAACACTTGTAACACGTAAAACATAAATAATGCTTTTATAAATATAGATTAAAGCTAGTAATTTCCGACATATTTGGTGCCGTATTTTTGAACAATAATAATCATTTAAGAACTCGTGACGGAAAACTTTTTGTTGTATAAAAATGAAGCACCCACCGTCGTCCCATTTTGTATAAAATAAATATGAATTTTTCTTAAAAAAAAATATTACCTAAAAAGCGACAATCATTTTGAGCTCTAAATGGTCTTCAAAGCTCATAAATGTAATTGTAATATGCAACTACGCAGTGTTGGTGAACTTTGTATGTTAGTCGGTCAAAGTTCTTCTACCAACTTCACTTCATATCTAGGCCACTTCAATCAGCACCAGTGTTGACCACAGGCCATACCTTTAGCAATTGTATAACCTCACAGAGGGATTTTATTAATTTATACGACTCTCACCATATATCGTCCCATTCAAATAGATGGCTCGCTAAGACAGAAACCAGCTTGAAATATGTATGTATTTGTATGCCCAAAAGTAATGTTTATCTATCTATATGCGTAGCACAGATACAAGATGCTTATTTATAAGTGAACAAAAGCAACAACAACAAAAAAAGCCCAAGTTGTCACACCCCCAAACAGCATACTACCAAAACAGACGCATGCCCCACCAGATTTCCCATTGACCTATTAACATTAAAAGCGGCCACATTGCCAATAGGTTTGTGTGTTGGCGTGTAACTGTGGGGCAACATAGAAGGTGGCAAGCCAAATATTTGTGTGAGTGTGTTTGTGTTGCGGCTGAACCTATCCTAAGGCCTTTGCTGGTATGCCACACGCACCGCACACGCACACGCACAACAAAAAAAAAACTCAACCTACAACCTACACCAACATGGCAACAGTTTTCCATTACGCTGCACAACATAACATGCCTACCAAACCCTCTGCCTCTGCCTCTGCGTTCCGCTTCATGTTATTAGCACACACAAACACACTCACACGCACAGGCGCGTAGCATAAAAACGAAATGAAATCGAAATTAATCTCTCTAACATAGACCTGAATCTGTACAGCGCAAAAGTAGGTCAAAGCGTCGCTGTCGACGCTAGCGGCGACGTCAACGTCTCGCCACCGAGAGCGTCGCGCCCGCTGCGCTACACTTTCACTTATTACATTATTCAATGATGCCAGCCCCAAAAGCGCACCCAGCGGCCAGGCGCTCGTACATACCGCGCGCGCACTTTGCTTCCGCTCAAACAGCAACAATGACGACGCGACAGCGCTGCAACGCATGTGGGCGAAACTTGTTCGGCACGTCATGCGCGCTCGTTTCTCGTCGACGACGCCATTGTCATAATGGCAGCGACGCTAACGTTGACTGCGACGTCGATTATTTCATATTGAAAGCAAAAGTAAAACGTCCGATCATTGCGAGAGCGCGCAATATGGCGGCTCACAAATACACGCACAAAAGATTTGCGCTCCCAAAAGTGCAATTTCTCTCTCTTACTCACTCTCAGTGTATGCGCATGTATTGGTATAGGTTGTGCCGATTGCATTTGTTGCTGCTGCTGCTGCTGCTGTTGCCGTTGCTTGTGCCTGCCCCTCTCTGCATCTCTTTTGCGCAGACAAACCGCCGGCACGTTTCTTGCCACAGTTATACCAAAAACGTCAATTAAGTTGAGAAGCAGCAGCAGCAGCAGGGAAAAATGTTACAAGGTTTCGTTTCAGGTTAAGACGAGTTTTTCGGTTTTTTTTTTCAACTTAATTTTTTTTATGTTTTTAGGTTTCTTGTTGCCATTTGTTGTTGTTGTGGTCGCTGCTACTGTTGCGCTTTGAGTTTAAATGCAGTAAAGTATATTTAAAAAAAAAAACAAAAATAAAAAAATTGTTTTCTAAATATAGCTGCTGTATGTTGTGTGTGTTTTGCGTCTTTTGTTTTGCTTCGTTTCGCTTCGTGTCTGCTACTTTGGCTCACGCATTGCCTGTCAATAAGTGACCTGCCTCATTTGAAAATTGTTTGTGGGCGCGTCTGGGGAAAACAGAAAAAGGAATTGGGGAAGAGCATACCAAAATGGAGTAAATAGCAAGGAATCGTAACTAGAGATGTGTGCGTGATTAGTTAGGGTACATTTTTCGTGTCTTTAGTGGAAAAATGGAATGTAACTATTTCTGGGGATTTTTATGATTTCTTAGAGAAAATATCGAAATACTTCTTGTAGAAGAGTTCTTTATTGTAGAGTTAGAGTGTATCAAAATAAATAAAACTTTTAAAAATATCTTCTGACGTGTAAAAGAAGAGAATTATCAGTATAAGAATTTATTACCACAGTGAATATAAACATAATTGTTCATAAAAGGAGTCCGTACTAAGGACTACCTGTTGATCTAGAAATAATTTAAATAAATACAATAAGCACGACTTATAGTACTTATAAAGTAAAAGTTACAGTATTTTTTAGAACTCTTTGACTTAAGTTCCACATTAAAATTGGTTGCAAGGGCTCAGCTGAATAAGTTACTAACAACTTCCCAAAGATAATTTTTCGTTACACTATTATTTTGTTTTAAATTTTTGCACCAAAACTATGTTTATTATAAAAGGAAGCGTTTAAAAAAATTGTATCCGTATCCGTGTTTGTAGTACATTGTAGATTTAAACATTTGACTAGGCTAAACAAAAAAAGACATTTTCTTCAAGCAAGTTTGCTTAAATATTGAAATTTACTTATATCGTTACCATTAATTGTTGTACATTTTCAACATTTTGACCAACTGACCTACCCAACAAATGCCACCAAAGTTTAAGCTTACAAAATTTGCACTCCAGGCACAAGTCGTCAGGTCGTATTTGGCAATCGTCATATACTCGTAAATTTAAATTATCTACCCAACGAGACCAAAAAAAAAAAAAAAAAATAAAAGCACTTAAAAAACATTTTCAGAATCAAGCCAAACAAAAAAAAATTAACTGTGAATTGCGTAAAAAAGTTCAACAGTGACAACACCAACAACTACAACAACACGCAAAGGTAGCCAACAGCTATAAAAACAACAACAACAGGGCAATAGGCAACAATTTAAAATAAATAAACAAAACCTTCGACCAACAAAACCAAAACCTAATGACCAACAACGAACCGAAATTCGCGTAAATAAAACATAAAAACTGGATACAACAACAATTGAGACTCCGTTTTCGATTTGTATTCTGTACGAGTTCAAAGCACATTTTATACGTTTTATGTTTTATTATAAAATTAACCAATCCAAAATGACGATAAAAACAACAACAACGGCAACATATTCCCAAAATCTGGCCACAAGTCAGAGTCAGTCGCGTCATCGTTGGCTCCAAAAAAAAAAAGGCTTACAAAAATTGGTATATGTTTGTACCACGACATTAACATTTGTGCCACCAGCAACGACAATGGACATATTGACGGACCAACAGACCGAGGGGCAACTTTGTTGTTGCACGCAAAGTCGGTTGCTATTATTTATATTTTTTTTTTTTTTGGCAGTCATGTGCCACCGACAAAATTGTCACAAATGTTTTGATAAAATTAAAAATATAACTGCCAAATGGAAGAAGTTCGCTTTGATTTTTGCCAAGATGCGTTAGAAGTTTGAAAACGCAACGTTTTTGTAAAGCTACATTAAAATAAAGTGAAATAATTTTAATCTCCGGATCTTTGAAATTGCATTATTTACGTACTCTAATGTTTCTTCGAAGTAGAATTTAGAATGCATTTTTTTTAACATTATTTAACAAACTATAAATTTAATGAAGTCAAGATTGAGCACATCTTGCGTATACTTAATTTTTTAATTAGATACGAGCCAGAAAATCCGTTTAAAACGCATGAAGTAAATGCTTAAGTTAAGTAACTAAATTTTAGGTGAATAACAATATTTTTTAAATTTCAAGCTAAATCGAATAATATTGTGAAAATATTTTTTTCTAAACTGTTTTTAGCAAAACGTGTTAAAAAGGACCATGAAAAAAATTTAATTGGGCATATTTGTTTAAAAATATTATTTATTTATTTTATTTTAAAAAACTGTTTCCTGTAAAGTCGGTTTTACGGTCGAAGATTTTACGTGACAACGTCTTTTTCTCGGTAGAAAATTTATTGATATAAATATTATTAAATTGCACAATAGGAACAAGGAATTGAATGAAAATAAGAATTGCACAAATTTTAACTATAGAAATATATTTTGTTTACCAAAACATCGTACATGTAAACTAAAACTTAACTAATTCCTATTTGAGTGATTTTGTTGAGGATAGGACGATGATAGGAGAAATAGGAAATGAAGTGTTTCTGCTGTAATGTGTCTTGCGAAAGTCAAGTCGATGGTTGTTTCTTTTAACGTAGTTGACTTACAAACGTTTGATACGCAATCAAGATTATACGTATATTTCATGAAATTAAGAAACGAGTTGTCAGACTTTACGTTTTTGTTAAAATCACCACACAGAAGAATCGGTATACCAGAATCAACTTGCACGAACGGTGGCACGTACTGGCTGTTGTGAACGTACGGACCGAGTCCTTGCCATAGTAACATTCCAATGCCCTGCATACTAGCTCCTGGATGAATATATACAGCATCGAGTATAAACTTGAAGCTGGTATTAGCGGTGAAGCAAGTAACTTCAGTCATGCACATGTCACCCTTGGTTTTAATGACACGAGTTGCGTCTGTAATCGCAACTTGGAGCACTTCCGCCCTAGATGTCGATGATAATTTACGATAGATCGCCGCTCCACCAGCCGCGTTGGTATTTGAGTTAGTTCGATTATTTTCCCTGAATACGCACTCATAATCCTTGATAGGAGTTGGTTCACAAGTGCCGCGCATCCACGTTTCAGTCAATACTAAATAGTCGGATCGTGGTATCACTGTATCTGTTTCAATGTCCGCGGCATGGGCACTTAAACTTTGACAGTTGATGTTCGTTACAATAAGTTGTCCAGCGTCGGTTGCGTCGTCACAGAATTTTACGGCTGGTTTGGTAGTTGTGTCTAGAGTGTGTCCACGAAGTCGTATGTATTCATTGCGAATATCTCGAGTAGTCTGTGAGTCGTTTCCATCTCGGCCATGTTTGAAAACCAATGGAGAGTCCTTTTCTGTTATGATGTACAATCCATCGATATTTGTGACGCGGCTCATGGCTACATATACCAATTGCTGTGGTACATACATATATCGGATTGTTGTCTTATTAAAGAAAATAAATCAACGGTTAGAGTAATTATACCCTGTACCGTATGGTCCAAGGGTATATTAAGTTTGTGCAAGCCGAAAATGTATGTAACATATAGAAGGAGACGTCGGAGACACCCCAAAGTTACCTAAAATATAATCAGGGTGAATAGAGAAGTCGATATACCCATGTCCGTCTGTCCGTCCGTCCGTGTGAACGCCTAGATCTCAGAGATGGTAAGATCTAGAGTTACCAAACTTTCACATTAGATCCCATATTATTCCATAGGAGGCAAGTTTATTTTATTTTTTTGATATCGGGGATAAATTATATAGCTCCCATGGGGGTGTTTGAGACGACCTCGACAAAAAAAGCGTTTTAGATGAATAATTCGTTTGTTTATGAAGATATCGTAACCATATTTGGCAATCGAAAGTTTTTTATAGTTCCCAATCACTGTACCAAATTTGATCGAAATCGGTTGACTATATCATATAGCTCCCATAGGACCGATCGGCCAAAATAACTTTTTTAAAAAAAATTCGCTATATTTCGTTTTTTAATAAAGATATCCTAACCAGATTTGGCGTTTGGAAATTTTTAGAGCACTTAAGCAATGTGCCAAATTTGAACAAAATCGGTTGACTATATCATATAGCTCCCATAGGTCCGATCTTCCAAGAAATCGATTTTTTAACAAAATTTGTTGTGTTTCGTTTGTTTGTTAAGATATTGGGACCAAATTTGACATTCGTGAGTATTTTATAGTTCATAAGCACTATACTTAATTTAATCCAAATCGTTTGACTAGATCATATAGCTCCCATAGGACCAATCTGTCCAAAAACACGTTTTTTATACAAAATTCGATGTGTTTTGTTTGTTTGTAAAGATATTTGAAATAAATTTGACATTCATATCTTTTTTAAGGTATTTAAGCACTGTGTCAAATTTTATTGAAATCGGTTGACTATATCATATAGCTCCCATAGGAACGATTGGTCAAAAAAAATTGTTTGCTTAAAAATTCTTCTGTTTTTGGTTTTTTGTGAAGAGATCCGGATTTTATTGCAAGCTAGTGGTACAGGGTATCCCAAAGTCGTCCGCGCCCGACTTTACGTCCGCCATTTTTTTTTCATCCTTCTTGGTCAGGCTTTCTGTTGAGCCACGATCGGGAAGATCATCGACGTTTTTCGACTCCTTGTAGCGTTGCACCCACTTCTGAACAAAAGTTGTCAACTTTTTTAAATATTTTGCCGCCGCTGCATAGGACATTTTGAATCCTTTTGGATGGGGGCAGAGAAAAACTGCCGCGAAGCGTTCTGCATATGCAGTAGTCATGCTGCTTAACGTACTTTTCTGACAAAGTTTTGACTTCCAATCGATCTTTTTTCTAGTGCGTCAAAGACAAAGGTTATGTCTATTCGTAAACGAATTTTTAGAGATCTACTCTTTACCGACTGCGGATAATGCCGTAAATGATCTTACTTAACAGACTGTAAATGTAAGCTATTCTGTTGCGTATACTTAATATCTTTACTTTATTAAGTATGCGACACGCTGGCAACTTTGTTGTTTGTTTTTTTTTTTTTTTTTAATTTTACAAAATATTTCCCTTTATTTTTGTCGCCTGTACTTTACTGCAAGCTCGGCTTTTGCATTGTTGTTGTTGTTGTTGTTGTGTCCGTTATTGCTGCCTGCTGCCAACAATTGACAAACAACTGTCGAAAAAGTCATTGCGCATGCGCACAAGTCAAAGGCAACAGCCAAAAAAAAATATATATATATGCACATATAAATGGTAGAAACACTCGAAATAGACAACGAATACAATCGTACTATACTTGCAGTAGACCTGGCAGACTAGTATCCGATACTTATTACCCAGTAGAGCTCAGCACAAAATGAGAACTTGGAAATGGACAAGAGACAGACCAAAATTAACAGATTTATTTAGTTTTAGTTTTTTTTTTTCATTTTCTGTTCGCTGTTCATTTTCGGCAAGCAACAGTTACACAGCACTTAACTGGAGTAACGAAGTTGGAGCTAAAGCAGAAGTAGGTCTCTCGTCGCATGTCCAAAATTTAAGTCCAAAACCTGTTTGCTGTTGGCATGATTCAAAAAAACAACAACTGAGAGTGAGAGTGAAATTTTTGTTGATTTTGATACACTTTGTAAGAGTACATTTGGTTTGCTGCATGTATTTTTTGGAAAAACTATTCCTATTGTGGGTTTATCTCATTCAAATAGCTCTATTTTTTATATCGCCTTTTAGATAAGCTACTTATACGGATCGCAACAAAATTATGCTTTACTTTAACTAGTCATCTGAATAAGTATATACCATTTAAGGGTATACAATTCATGAAAATATAAATCATAATAAATCATAAGTTTCGAAATTATACAAAATTAACCATTCACATCTTACCACCTTTAAAATTTCCCGGAATTTATTCAGAAAATTCATACTACTTGTTCTAGACTCCTAAGTGAAGCATAGAGCCTCTAATTGGTTACATTCATCGTGTTGTCGTTATAGCACCTCCAAATCCTTTGTGCTGGCTGCCGTAGCAGGGGCATTGACCAATTGTTGAGTACCCCTTGGAGACATGTTTCCATTATTGCTTTGTTCCATGTTATTCTGACATCTTTTGTGAGAATCAATGAGTGATGTGTTCAAAGATTCTTTAGTTAGAAGCCGCCCCTGATATGGGGGAACAGACGCTTACCTGATGGCAATTTGGCTGCCAAAAAGGCATATGGTTTTGTTGTGGACTGCTCTTAGCTTCAGGACTCTTCCTCGGCCCTACCGATAGCTATGCTACCGCCGGCGTCACTTTTGGATTCATTACGACAAGATGGCAATCCCCGTGAGGGAAATAATGTATTATAATTCATCAAAATTGATATTGTTCTCTTCAAAGTATTCCCTATCGACTTATGTCAGCGTTTAATCAAATCCCCAAAACATTTTTTATAATCGATTTGCGGTATGGCCATCAGAGCAATCTTAAATTTTTCCATAACCTTGTTTCGGACTGTGTAACACCTTCCACGGAGTAATTTTGTGAGTCGACCGAATAGAAATTGCACACAGGGAGATAAATCAGGGGAATTCGTAGGTTGTTGTATGGTATTCATTCCGTTTTTAATTAAATATTATTTGAAATCATGTCTTTTACGCGGTGCTTTTGTTGCATAAAATTTAGGTCTTTCGGAACTATATCCATTTGTTTAACCAAAATGTCTTGAATAGATTCAAAACTCTTCTGTTCACTCTTAAATGGTAAATTTTCGGATTACGGTTTAAAAAATCGAAAACACGCACAGTTGCAGGTGTACTCAATATGGCGTCACTTTTACAAATGTCAAGATATCAAGTTAAAAATTTCAAATTATGTCAATGAAAGATTTGGCAATTTCAGAAAAAAAGAGACTTTAAATTGGGTGACTGAGAGCGCAACACGGTGATGATTCCGGGAACTTTTTGATCAAGGTAGTTTCTGTATGTGACTGGAGCGTCAGTAGTTTGACTCGACATTCCAAATATAATCTGGGTCTAGTAAATCAAAAAGAAACTTATGGGCACAACCTTATGAAAAGAATTCACATTCTACCCAAAATGACAGCATAGTTACTTGCACTTGTAAATTATAACGAAGACAAAAATTTTGTTAAAAGTTGTCTTTTTTTTCTTCAAAATTTAATTAAGAATAAATTAAGGAGATGTTAAGCCAGTCATCTTAAATTAAATCGTACATAAAAAAAAAATAATAAATTGAATTGTAAATATTTTAAAAACGAAAAAGTGATCCTTTCTAATATTTTAAAAAACTTTAGTATTATATTACTTGTTGTAGAAATTAAAAAGATCCCATAATCTTAAATTCTAGAGCGAAATTCATACCGATGTAACTTACTTTTTGAGAATAGTAAATATTGAAAATGAAGGGTTTTCACGTCATATTTTCTAAACCGTCCCAAAAAAATATCATAAATAATATAGATTCATAAACCACGCTAATAAAAGATATTGTATCGCTAAATATCTAGAGAAAAGTTTTCCTTTCTTTTTGTATAAGAGTATGCAAGTTTCGGCGGTTTCGAGTTTTAGGCTGCCTGCGCTGCTTGCTACACGGACATACTCATAAACACTCTCACGCAGATATTTCTTGCTTGTCACTGTAGTGTGCATATGTGCAAGTATTAAAGGGGGGAGGGGGGGACCCTTTGTACGCTTTGGTTACGGTCACGAACATTACTCCGCTGCCCCTACGTTCTACCGCAATTCCCTCCCTCATTTGTGGTAGGAAATGAAAATTGGCATACAAAAATTATGCACAGACTTTTTTTGTTGTTGTTTGTACCTTTGTCTTGACCATGCTGCCTTGCTGAGTGTTTGCCCCAAAGCCAGGTTAAGAAGAAACAGCTGGCCAACTGACTGATAATATTGAACACATTGAAGGGTTTCGTAAATCTTGCCTCATTGTGTTGTATGAAGCTGTGGAGTAAAAATTATATTTCAACAAATACAGACAACGTCTGTTGTTGTTGTCTTGTGGCGCTTCAGTTTTTATTTTATTTAACCCAACACGCATACATATGCGTATATGTAATTGAGCGTTGAAATGTTGTAATCAAGCAACAAACACAACAAACAACCCACCAGTTCCCAGTCCACAGTGCCCATACAAGCCCAAGTCAAGCTAACCACCAACAAACTGGCCAACAACGTGAAGGTGGTAAAAACGTGTTTACCTTATTTTTTTTTTTTTGCGGCATACGCAATCGGCTGCGTCATTTAGATATGGAGTCGACACGTTTTCACGTGCTGCTGACAAAGGTGCACCAACTGAATGATTTCCATTTTTTTTTCGGTTGTGCTCATTTTAGTGTCTGCTCTCTGTAGGGTTTTTCCTTAAAAATGTGCCAATGTTTGTTATTTCGTCTTTTGGTGTTTTGTTTGTGATTCATGTTCGGTGTTTCCGAAAATTCAGCATCTTAAAGGTGTTCATCTGTGGTTGACGGTTTCGATGTGGTCTGGTTCCGTTTAGGACTTGGAGTTTTGTGAAAGTTTTTGGGCTCCTTTGGTTTTTTTTAATGTTATATTATATAACAGGGCGGGCCATTTGGGAATGTGGCTCATTAAAATGTTTAATGTAGAGTTTTTTTTTAATTTGATCATACAGAATTTGACTTTAAGTACCTTTTTAGGGATGCTAGGCTGCGAAATAAAGAATTTTACTAAAGAATATTTGGAATCAACACGAAAGTATTTAAGAAAAAACTTTTTTTATATAGGTCAGTAAAAACATCATTATTACTTAGGTTAGGTTAGGTTAGGGCGGCAGTTGGGACCGACATCCCAACTCACTTAGGCCAAGGATAGGCCCTTTGTGATACCGGGCAGACCTGGGCAGTGACAGAAAAAGTGTTCCACCGTCTCTAGCTCCTCTTCATCGCCACAGCTTCTACAGAAGTCGTGGTGGGGAGCATTCAAACGGAAAGCGTGGTTTCCTACCAACCAGTGTCCCGTAATGGCACAAATGACAGATGAGCACTGGGCTCTATTCAGACAGCAAAGTTTTTTGGTTCTTTTACTGCAGTATGTCGGCCAGGTTTGCCGCGAGATTCTACACGTGTTCGATGTCCGATTCCACGTTTTATTTACACAGAGAGCGAAAAAGTTTCGTATTCTCAGTTTACAGCTGGCCATGGGTATACCCAGGCCCTCCTTATCTTGAATGAGGATGCTGGTAGTTCCTTTCCTAGCCAGTTCATCTGCAATGCAATTTCCCTCAAAGTCCCTGTGTCCTGGAACCCATATCAGGTGAATTGAAAGCTGCTCAGCTATCTCCCCTAGAGACAAGCGGCAGTCAATCACTGACTTCATACACGAAGTCATCGAGACTAGAGACTTAATAGCCGCTTGGCTGTCCGAATATATACAGATATTCTTATCTTGGACTTGTAGGTTTTTTATTGTAGTTAAAGCCTCCCGGATTGCTGTGACCTCTGCCTGAAAGACACTGCAGTGTCCGGGAGCCTAAAAGCAATTCTAATGTCGAAATCCTCGACGTAGACCCCTCCCCCTACACGGTCGTCTAGCTTGGAACCATCCGTGTATACCTTTATCGAGCCGGCTGGGCCTGGTACCCCAGTATTACACTCCTCTCTGGTTGGAATATAGGCTCTGAAGTTGGTTGTGAAATGTTCCTGCGGTATGCAGTAGTCTGTACTTTCGGGAACAAGCGGGTTCCCTTTAAGAATCTTTGCATGACCAAAATCTTGATCATTCCATTTTTTCGCCTCTCTCATGCGTAAAGCTGATAGAATGGCTTGTTGTTTCCCTACCTTGCTCAGTGGTAGGAGGTTTAAAATAGCATCTAAGGCTTCATTTGGTGTAGAGTGTAGAGCACCACTAATTGTAAGTTCGGCTGTTCGCTGAACCTTACTTAACTTTTTAAGGTTAGTCCCCTTATCTAAAGTAGGCCACCAGATCGAGACTCAATACATGAGTATGGGTCTAACAATAGCCAGTGGACTATGTTTGGGCACATGCCCCATTTAAGTCCAATGGCTTTCTTGCATGTGTATAAGGCGATTGTGGCCTTTTTTCTTCGATCCTCTGTGTTTAGGTTCCAGTCTAGTTTACTGTCTAGTAATAACCCGAGGTATCTGGATGAGTCGCTAAATGGTTAGGTCGAACCGTTTAGCTTTGGATTTATGAGAGGAATCATTATAACTTATAATTTGATATTTTTTAAGTAGACCATAATGTTTACATTCAGTAATTAATTCAGAAAAAGTAAACCATCAATCTTAGAAACCTCAAACTTTTAGTTAATATATTATAGCCTTGTGCCTTTTAAACGGAATTACAATGAAAATGTTTTTCTATTTATGAAAATTCGAATAGACAGCCACAAAGTACATCTCATGAAATTGTTTGACCGACTACCTCAAAAAGACTATTCTAAAATATATTTTCTTTTCAATATACGATGACACACAGAAATTATATAAAATCCTAAGCTGTAATCAAAAATAAACAAAAATTAAGTTAGGCTATTATTTGGACATAATATTAGTTTCGCTAGAAATTTCAATGAATATTTATAACAATCTCTAAAAATAACAATAAACCATAAAAAAAATGCTATAAAATCCTAAAATGTTTTTAAAACAATTATTAAAATTCATTTAAAGCTAAAACTATAAAATACGAAAAACTCAAATTGATATTGAAAATAAAAAATTAATAAAAAAAAACCAGTCCAGCTTAAAATAGAAAAAAAAATAAGCAGACAGAAGAAACTGAAAAAAAATAACAACAAAAATAATTTTATATTGAAGCCGAGAGCCAAGCGCAAAGTTATTATAAAAATAGGAAACGAAAACACGCTATATGAAAACCGTGTCATGAACGAATGCAACAACAACAACAAACACAAAAACCCACAACTAATTGAGACCAAAGAGACACAGATACAAAGATACAACAAAAGTAAACCAAGCAGAAGCAACAACAATAACAACAAACAAACGCCAACTTGGCAACAGCTTGGCAGAAGAGCGCACAACGGAACTACATAAAATTCCCACTTAGGGTAAAGAAGAAGAAGAAGCAACAGCAGCAGCATAAGATGAAGAGAGGAGAGGCAGCAGAAGAGACAAAGAGCACAAACAACTGAGCTCAGCAACAATTACAAAATAGCGACAAGTAACTTTTCATGTTAAAAAACAACAACAACAACAAAATTTAACGCTTTCATAATGTTGGTAACTTTAAAGATACATCTACTACACATCCGAAAGAATGAGTTTGAGTTGCTGCCGTTGTCGTCTTCATCATCTTTGACTCGAGATTCAACAACAACAACAACAACAACAACTTTGGGTACAGTGGCTCAAAGCTATACCAAAAAGTTTCACTTTCGCTTTCAGCGTAGTTTGAATTTCAATGTGGCAACTCGAAACAAAAACAAAACAAAACCAAAAAACCAAAAAGGGGGGCACTAAGTCAAGCCAAGCAAAGCAAAAGAGAGCAAGCACCACACACAGCAACAGCAGCGAGAGTTGAATTAAATGAGAACAAGAGAGCGCGCGTGAGCATTGAAAGTGAAACTGCACACAAAAAGCGCCAAGCCCGCCGCCCCCCAACACACACACACACACACACGCGCGCATACACGGTTACACGAGCGTCGGCAACACGCATACGTAATAATAGTCGGTCGCCTCATTGAGAGCGAGAGTAAACGCCATTGCAATGTATGGCAAGCAGCAGCGACGCTGACGTTAGCAGCGCTGTTAGCGCGACAGCGGCAGCGCTTTAGTGTATTGCGGGTATCCTCGCCGTTTACTTGGGTTTAGTCAATCGAGATACGTGGTTGATGTTGGTCGTGTTTTTCGCATAGAAAGTAATCTATATATATACACATATATAAAATACATATACACATATATAGTATATATTGCATATATGCTAGGCAACCTACTAAATTATACAAAATACAAAAAAAAAACAACAAAAATAATTGTTTAAAATTCACATCGCTATAAAATTGAAAGCAAATGTTGTATGTAAAGTGCGTGTGAAGCTATCTGCCCGCCTATTTTTGCGCCCCTCTTACTCTGTTCGTTTCGTTTTTGTCGTGCAATAATTGCTTGCTTGGCCTAATTTATAAAAGTAAAATAGAAAAAAAAAAACAACAAGCACAATGCATCAATATATCAATATCACTGCAAATTCCACTTCAAAAAGTGCATAATCACAATACAAATAAAAAAAGAAACAAATGCATTTGCTTAGTTCTACACAGCAGAACAGCCCAAGGATTATGTTCTATGTGTGTCTAAGCTATGCAAAAATTGTTTAAATAAATGCAAATCTATCGAAAGTGTTGACCCAAATACAAATAAAGTGTTAAAAAGTCTAATTTATTAAGAAAAGCTGGAAAAGAATGCAAAAAAGTGCAATGCAAAGGCCATGTAGCCACCAAAAAAATATACATATGTTTATATAAAAATAAATACAAATTCTACGACAACGCACACAATCAAGTTCTATATATATATATAGTAAATATTTAAAATTATATACGCAACATTACAACGATCCTTTCTGTCTTATCTATCTATCTCACTCACCTCGTCAAAGTACCTGCAAAATATTAAAAAAAATATAAAAAATATATAATACAACATAAACTTAAATTTTAGTAATAACGAAATAAAACAATTCTCAACATTGTCAAAGCTCTTACTTTACATGTGATTCGTTTTGTGTTAAAAATGTTGCATAAAAAAAAAAACCAACAGTTAAGTGCAAAAGCCAGACCACCGTATGTAAAAAATAATTTTAAAAAGCTATTTTATAAGCAAGTTTAAACACATTCTAAGAATTTGTGTCAAGTGTATTTACAATCAAAGATCTAAGAAATTCTTCTAAAGCCAAAATACCCCAACACTTTTGAAAACCAAGTGTGCAAGTGCCGTCCAAAAAATAAAAAAATAAAGCAAAATCCCTAAGCTTTTAAAACCTAAGCTGAAATTAAAAGAAAAAACATAATATAATAGTAAAAAATTTTATGAAATGTTATTCAAAATGGAGCCACAACAAGCGACAGTTCAATTTATCTCGTCGCTAAATATGTCGCCTTTTTCCATGCAGCTGGATCAGCAACCAGCTAGTCCAGCCCTGGCCAGCAATCAGCAGCAGCAGCAGAGCGGCGGCGGTGGCAGCAGCAGCAGCAACAATAACAATGATAACGATAACAATACATTAAGCAATTCCGATAACGATTACAGCGCTTATACGCTGCAGCTGAGCGGCAGCAATCAGACACATCACCAGCAGCAGCAGCAACAACAACATCATACACATCACCAGCATCAGCAGCATCAGCAACAGAACCACCAACAACAACAACATTACCAACAACAACAGCAGGAGCAGCAGCAACAGAATATTGCCAACAACTCCAATCAATTCAACTCCTCATCCTACTCGTATATATACAATTTCGATTCACAGTATATATTCCCGACAGGCTACCAGGACACCACTTCCTCGCATTCACAGCAAAGCGGTGGTGGCGGCGGCAGTGGCTCCGCAGCCGGTGGCAGCACCGGCAATGTAGCACTACTAAATGGCAGCTCTGGCAATGCTGGCGGTGGCTCTGGCTATATGCTCCTGCCGCCTGCCAGCAGCTCAAGCGGTCATATATCCGGTAGTGTTGGCGGTGGCGGTGCTGGTGGTGGTGGCCATGGCGGCACCAGTGCCACCTCCGGTGTTAGCGGTGAAGCCATTGACTTTAAGCATCTCTTTGAGGAGCTCTGTCCCGTCTGTGGCGACAAAGTGAGCGGCTATCACTATGGCCTGCTCACGTGTGAGTCCTGCAAGGGCTTCTTCAAACGTACGGTACAAAACAAGAAGGTCTACACTTGTGTTGCGGAACGTTCCTGCCACATTGATAAGACGCAGCGAAAGCGTTGTCCGTATTGCCGATTCCAAAAATGCTTGGAGGTGGGCATGAAACTGGAAGGTAAGTGAAACTTGAACATTATACACGGATTAGGTGTTTTAGCTCGCCTGAATTTAGAAATATTTGTTTAAGAATTATCCCGATTGAGTGCAAGCTAGGATTAGGTTTAAGATCACCTGACTTTAGAAATATTTGTTTAAGATGTATCCCGATTGAGTGCAAGCTACCCTTTTGCTAAAATGATTCTATTTTTACACGGAAGATGTCAGAAAAATCGAGTAAATAAATAAATTAGAAAGGGAAATTGCTTAGCTAAACTTCTAAAAGTTTTATAAAAATATTTTTCTTTAAAGCTTCAATTAAAAAAATCTTTTAATTGTTCTAAAACGAAAGATTTTCTATTGAACATTTTTTTTTTTTAGATCGCGTCAAATCACAATTGGTTGTATGTATTTTAACAAATCAGGGTTTTTAGAAAATGTATTACCAAACATAATAATATGATTTCAATTTAGATAGTTTCATAACGAAATTTTAGCAGTTAAATTTCATTTCTATTTTCTGAACTAAGTAAGCGCAGATCTTTCAAAAAGCAGAATCAAAATTTTTCGATGATTGGGAATAACTATACAGGGGTGCCACAGAAAACCAATTCGATTCAATTTCGATGCAATTGCAATTCTTGGTGCCACAGACATGGCTAACATCGGTTTTAAAACCACTCATAGTCATGTATGTGGCACCAAGAATTGGAATTGTATCGAAATTGAATCGAATTGGTTTTTTAAAACCCTTGTTAGCCATGTCTGTGGCACCAAAAATTGGAATTGAAATCGAATTGGTTTTCTGTGGCACCCCTGATAAATATGTTTCCTTTAAAAAAAAAAACACAAATTCGCGTGTTCGACCAATTTGTTGTCTATATAGACGGATATTTGTCTCGACTTTAGCACAAACTTATTCGAAACTTCTTTGGATGTAACATAAAATCGTTGCAATGTTCCAAAACCGCATTAAGGGGCACACCTAGTGTGACAACCTAAAAAAATTCCATTTTTGGGAATTAAAAAAAAAAAACTAGTGAATCCATCTATTTAAAATTTTGAGGGTATATTTATACATGTTTTGAGAATACACAGTAAAATTTTTGAAATAAAATATTAAATATTTTTGAAATGACACGCGATCTCAGGTATATCCCGTAGCCAATGCAACTATCTAACTGCCGAGCGGCTACTCTTTTAAATGGCTGTAACTCAAAAACTATTTGAGATATCGATTTAAAATTTTAGTATGTTATTTTTAAAGGTATAACCAATTGAAATATGGAAAAAAAATCGATTTTTTGAAAATTTTACACTAGGTGTGCCCCTTAAAACTTTAAACCATACTCAAATTTTACCGCAAAATATTTGAAAATTATTTTTTTAATAGGAAATTAATTTAAAATCGATTACATTTCTTGTTTATAAAGATGATAGCTTTAAATCTTTTTTAACTCTTAAAAACAAAAAGCTCTGAGCTTTATTTAAATTGCAGTCTGTTGGTTTGATTTTATAATAAATGCAATCATCTATCATGTCCATTTATCAGTTCCTGTAATGTAACACCATTAAAAATTATCTGTTAAAAGTATCTTAATATACGATTGCTAAAAGCATTCCAAGCCAATCATAATGGCTTGGGTTTGTCTATCAATATTTCCTAAAAAAACATTTAAGCTCTCCACGGATTTTTAAATTGTTTAGATCAAAGTACAAATACCCTTTTGACTAATATGTCACATGGCCTATAGAACAAGTGTAAAACGAAACTTGTTAACAGCTTCTTCATATAAATTGGGCCGTAGGATTTTAGTTGTCGCACGGTGCGTATGAGTAATACAGAAGCGGATCCAGGATTTTGGTAAGGGGCGGTCCAGAGAAATCTGTCCAGAGAAATCCATCTTTTATAATTGTGAAAAATATTTTTATTAGGGTTTTCTGATTCCGAAGGGGGGGGTTCGAACCCGAAAACCCCCCGTGGATCCGCCACTGGAGTAATATAAAATTCAGTTTAAATAGCCTATTTCTTTATTATTATTAGCCCGCTTTAATTTAAGCTTGACGCTTAGAAGCTATATATTTTTAATAAGTTTCAAATAATTATATTTATTAATAAATATTTTTCAAATAAATTCAAAATTTTGAGACTTAGTTTGACGCCATTCTTACTTTTAACGTGATAATCAGTTGTAATTTACACACTGCATTTGGTTTAGGCCAAAGATAGATGTTGTGATAAAGAGATTTGCAGTTAAAAGAACCCAAAATCAGAAATAATCTTAATTGAAATCGTTCCCGTTTGGAAAGCAACTAATTCAATAACAAAACTGTTTTAGTTTTTAATAATAATCGTAAGATTAAACTATAAAAATGGTTAACTATATTCCAGACAAACAACATTTCTCAACTGGAAAAGTCTTTTGCTGAGCCTTACGCATTTGTTTTTGATTTCCTTTTGCTTTCCTTTTTGTGGAATAGTGCATGAGGGACTGACTGACTGAATGTATTATAAACTAGCCATACCATATACTATATGCCACAGAGCGTACCTCTTGTTTGCAATGTAGCTGCAGTCAAAGAAATTAAATCGATATTCCTTATTATTTATAAATGCGCCCAGCAAACCAAAAAAAAAAAACAATGAGGCAAAAACAACCAAAAATGTACGAAACGAACGTTTGGGGAAAATGTTTTTGCCATTGTTGATGGAAATATGAAACTTTGAGTGTCCCAGGCGATTTGACAAGCTTTCAAAGAGTTACGAGATGTGTTTTATTTGGAGCTATTTTTGTAACAAGAAGCAATTAAACTTGTGTTATGTAAATTATTCAAAATCCCCGAGCGAAATGATATCTTAGCTTTTCGTAAAATCTCTTTTCGTCTTTTTCGTCTCGCTCTTCTGTCTGTCTTCTTTTATTCTTAACTCTGTATGCCATTTACTTATTCGCAAAGTCAACGGATTTAAAATATAAACAAAAAATCATTTTTTACGCTTCTTCTGACCTATCCCAAGTCCCGAAAATGTAAACCACACAAATGTGTCTGGGTGTGTGTTTCACCTTTTGATTTCGATGACGCCAACGTTGACTTCGCAGCGGCGTCAGCGTCACCATTGTCTTTTGTTTCGTTCCCTTATTTACCTTTGTATATGTATGGGTAGAATGTCTTTATAAAGATTTTCTGGCATGGGTCATGGGGGGCTCGCTTTGTTTAAAGTTCTACGTTTTTTTTTTGAGTATTTTGATTTGATTTTTCGAGATCCTTGTTAGGTGTTCAGGTTCTGCATTTATTAGCAATTGTAATAGTTTCTGTAATTTTTGTATATTTCTCTTGATATTTGAATATTTTTTAATATAAACTAAAAAATATTTTTACAGCATTGATTTCTAAAGGAGTCCTAAATTAGCTCTTTTTTTTTTTGATCTTAGTAATCTTAAATATTTGGGGGATAATTTTTGCCTTAAAAAAGTTTCAAGAATTATAAGGAACTATACTTATAACAATATAATCAGGGGTGCCACAGAAAACCAATTCGATTTCAATTCCAATTCTTGGAGCCACAGACATGGCTATCAAGGGTTTTAAAAAACCAATTCGATTCAATTTCGATACAATTCCAATTCTTGGTGCCACATACATGACTATGAGCGGTTTTAAAACCGTTGTTAGCCATGTCTGTGGCACCAAGAATTGCAATTGCATCGAAATTGAATCGAATTGGTTTTCTGTGGCACCCCTGAATAATTGCTTTTTGACTGCATATTTCATAGTCTCAAATTCTGAAAGAATAATATTTAGGAAAATGTTTTTATATTGTCCAAGATATTTGGAAAGAACGGACGGACGAGTTAAAAAGGTTTTCCAACAAAATGCCCCAAATGCATTCAACCTTTTTGTGGGTTTAATCAATTATTGACTATCGATTACAAACGATATGTTTAGCTTTTAATTTTTCTCACATTTATTTGTTTGTTAAGGCCACTTTAAGAGCATTAAGGCTTAAATTCAATTATATTTGTTTTGTTGCAAAGCTCAACAGTAATTAATTTTGTATATGTATGGCTGTATACTTCAATCGAAAATTCCTTTTGAGGCTTTATTTAATACCTTATTGTACTTGACGCATTTTGTGCATTTCTCTTTGTTTTTCTCTTGCTGCATTTAAAAACTGCTTCTTTTTTTTTCGTGTTTCTGAGAATGCGGCCCTACCCAGCAAACAAAAAAAAAAGAAAAACTTTTGCTTTCGTTGCTCATACACCAGCTAACAAAGAGAGGAAGGCACCCACATAACAAACATATATATATATATATGTATATATACAGCATTTATGCTAGTATATAGCGCGCTCCATATATTTTGCACACATTATAGTACATACAAAGTACATACATACTAATATATAGTATACGTGACTAGCTGGTGCAGCTTGCACCCACAAGCAGCTAAAACCGCGCTCCAAAATCAGAAAGAGAAGGGGCTGACGACACAGACACAGACTCGTAACACCCCCCGTTGAGGGTGGTATGGTGGGGTGGCTTGCATTTCGCGCGTGGCTCTGACAACCACGCCGGGCCGGGCCGAGTTGAGCCGGAGCCGGGCCCGGACTGTGCCGCACCGTGCCGCCATACAAAAACACAAAGCGCCGTATGGCAAGCTTGAATGTAAGCGGAAAGCCGCTTTGCGCTCACTTTTTGAAACTGAGCTACTGCATGTGTATGTGTGAGCTTGTTTCTCTCTTGGTATTTGAGTATATGTGTATGTGTGTGTTTGTTTGTTTGTATGTCGCACGCTCTTAACATTGTTTGAATTTTGTAATATTTTTGTGTTAAAATTATTACATATTTTTTTCTTTATCATTTGCACATTTTGGCATAAATAGGCCACAGCAACAATGTTGAAAATGTTAAATGCTTTGCCATAGAACAACTTTCGAAAAACAAAAATTTGTTTATTTATGATGTGCATATTTCTATCAACTTGTTTTCTTTTAGCACTTTTTGATCTGTAATTAGTATTTTTTTTTTTTCAATTTTGCTGCAACTTGCTATTTTTTTTTTTCAATTGTGCCAAAATTCCAATTTGCCCATATTTATGGTTCAAATCAAAAATATAAAACGCATTCAAGGAAAATAAAAATAAAGCCAACGAAAAATCGTTTGCTATACACACATTGGCACACTGTGACTCCTCTCTCGTACACACAGAGACACAGATACAGATACTCGTTTACACAGATACTTGTGCTCAACGCTGCTGCTTATACGGCTTATATCGGCATAGTGCCATCTCATTTCCGCCTTGGCACACTTGCCGCATAGCGCCATCTCTTGCGCTCATGACCTAGATTCCGTAGCTGTGTTGTGTGTGTGCACGTGATATACAAAGCGCGTGTTTGTGTGTGAGAAGAGCGTGTGTGTGTGTAATCAATGCAACATGTAGAAGAGAGCGGCAGCGGCGCTGCGTCGCAGCATGTGCGATTTTGTTGTTATTTTTAATACTCACTGAATTATTACGAACATTTTGCCATCGTTGTCGCCTTCTTCGTCTCCGTCGTCGTCGTCGTCGTCATTGCTTTTAGCTATGACTCTTGTTCCGTCCTTCCGTTTTTTGTTGCTGCTGCGTCGCTGCGCTGCACTGTTGCTCTGTCAACTCTGTCGAAATCTCTTGACGCTTTCGTCAGCAGCAGAGTTTTTCGGTTGGTGCTCAGCAGCCGCTTTATAATTGCGGCATTTTTAGCCGCATTTGGTTTGCTTTTGCGCTTGCTGCCTTTTTTTTTTTTTGTTTTGTTGTGTGTTTTGTCAAGCCTTTTGTTAGATATTTTTGTATTTTTCAGATACATTTGATTTGCCAGCAACTGTTTGGATTTGGCTACGCTTTAAGTTGTGGCTTTATTTTCAATGCGTTTGCATTAGCCAAGTTTTTTGTTGTTTTTGTTGTTGCTGTTGTTGCTACTGCTATTGCTCTGAGTGAGTATGTGGAAATCGTCCGAAACAAAATATAAGCGTGCCTTTGAGCTTTGAGCAAATGACTCACTCACTCCAGCCATATGCTTTTTGAAGCAATTGAATTGGAAGCAGCTTGGGCTTTTGGTTATTGACTATATGGCTATAGCATATGGAACAATAGGGATTTTGTTTTGGGTTAACGTTAAATTACACTAAGCGTATTACAATTGATATCGAACAGCATATGTGGCAATAATACCATTTGGGGTTAGTTTAAGCGTCATTTAGCAATGGCCAATAAACATTAAAGTTAGATTTGCTTTTAAAATTTGGGTGTTGTTGGTCTTGGTCTCGGTCTCTTTTTTTCTTTCTTTTTATTAAGGACAAATTTAAAACAGTCTTATGTTTGTGTTTCAACTATTTACGAAAAAAAAAATCTATATTAAACTAAAATTTGTGGGATTTTTAATTTTATAAAATAAATCCATTAGTCATTATGTCAGGCAGAAAGAAAAAGTATTCAAAAAAGTGGTTTTTGGAACAGTTTTATTCTTCAAAAAATTAGTTATTATATCAGGTGCTCAACTAAAATCTCTATGAAAATGTAACATTATTTTAAAAAAAAAATGGCTACCAATGAATCATTCAAAGTACAACTTTTTCCCATCTTTCTGGCAGAGCTCGAATACCTTGAGGGTAGAAGTGGCTCGTGTTTTGACGGTATCCACAAATCAAGCCATTTTGTGATGTCTTCAGATAAGTGGAACTACTCAGCCATATCATGTGCCACCGAACTAAACAATTTATAATCGGCAATATCTGGGGAATACTGCGAGTGGGGTTGGATTTTCCATTTGAGAGTTCCAAAGTAGGTTTTAACAGTGTTGTCAAGATTCGGCCGAGCGTTGTCACGCAGTAGAATCATCGCTCCTAGTGCTGAAGTAAATGTGACTCTTATTACCTTTCGCACGAATCCTCATCAAACAATGCCTCCAATTTAGCGCATTTGAAGTTTTTGGGCCTTTCTTCACGTGGACGGTCGTCAACATCCAAATAACTATCTTTAAAACGATAGAACCATTTAAGGCATGTTGTTAAGCTTGGAGGAGTATCTCCGTACCTTTTTGGAGGTCTTGAAGCGATTGAGCTGCCGTTTCTTCTAATAAAACAAGAAAATCAACACAAAATTAGGCATTTTCACAAAACTAAAAGGAATTCACTAATGTATCAAAGCGCTTAGCTTATCATATGTCTAAGCATGGTTCATGTCGTTTGAGATATGTCAATATCGACCAGCTCTTGCTGCTAAAGCCATCTATTTACAGACAGCAGGAAATTAGTTGTAAAGTTGTAGCTACTTCACTTCAAAAACCATCTTTAACCGAGTTTGATAGTAGTTTTTCAACTGAATTGTAGCATTTACGATTATGTTTAGCATTTAAAAATTAAAGCTTACAAAAGTAGTTGTAATTTTGATCAGAACTTGTACTAGATATATATGTTACGCGGAGAAATAAGCGTTGCATACCATATGTTCTTTAAACCAATAAATGTGTGGCATAGCCTCGAAAAACGAACATTTAGATTTCGGAGATCACAAGAGCTAAATATACATAGGCATATAATACATTTTGATATTAGTTTAGTAGGAACCTTATTTGATCTTAATAAACACAACCACATCAGCTTTATTCGATGCGATCTCTCCACGGACCGATATGCCGAAGCACATAGTACTTCAAAGTTATCACAGATATTTTAAAAAAGCAATTTCGAATAAGCTTTCGATACACATCAAAATTTAAAATTCGTACACTCAAAAATAAAAAAATTAACAATGTGAAACTGTTTCCAGGTTTTGGACTTAAAATGTAGGTATTAAGGAGTATAGTGTGGCCGTCGGTGGCTTAAGTGGTAGCGTACTCGCCTCTAAAACCGAAGGTCTTTGGTTCGATTCCCCGCAGTAGCACTGGTGCATTTGCCTAGCACTGGCATCGCTAGCTCAAAGACGCTATTTGCCATGAAAGTCTCTATTAATTAAAGACACCGCCGTTCGGATTCGGCTATAAACTGTAGGTCCCTGTTCTATTTGAACAGTTATTAATAGAGATCCCCTAAGCCCCTCCTCCAAGGGGTCTAACAGGGAATTATATATTTATATAAGGAGTATAGTTCTCCTTCGGGAATCTGGTATCCCACGGCAATGCTTCATCTCGACTTTTGAAAATGGATAGCTTTTCTTTTGAACGTTTATTTTAAAACGGCTTTTATTTATTATGAAAAATTAAAAGTATTATTTTATGATATTTTGCCCCTATAAAAACTTATTTTTTTTGTAATTCTAAACTTTTTTAACTATACATTTAAAAATTTCTTTCATTATTTACGAAAAATTTAATTGAATGAAAAAAAAAATATATTAAATCTTAATCGAAGAGCATTATAAAGAAATTTGTCGATTTGTTAAATATTTTGTTTATTTTGAATTATATTTGCAATCTGTCCAAAAACAATCAGGGTTAATTTTTTAAAACAATGACAGAAGTAGTTACCCACATATTTTGGTTAAAATTACTTAAATACACAACATTTTATTTTTTCGAAAGATTGGTTTTTTGTTCCTGTTTCCTTTTCGTTATTTTAAAATGCCTCCAAGTGAATTTGAAGCGATTAGTCGTCTTCAAGCTTTCGGTTTTTGTGCAATAGTTAATTTTTCTCAATTTATGCAACATAAACAACCCAACACCTTACTTATCTTTAGATTCATTTTAAACCTAACCTAGTTTTGGTTGCATTAAGTAACGTATGCTTAATTTTTTGCACTTCTGATCATACGTATACGTTATATTACGCATACGTAATGTAAACCTAACCTAACTTAATACCTTCAATACGTACTCTAAACATTTCCATATTGAACTATTCGCTTCATTTTATAACACCCTTTGATGACCTAAAATGGTTTTAATTCTGTATAATTTGAATCTTCGACGTGTTTTTGATGCCTTTGACAAAACGTTTTCAAAATTAGCTAGCGCCATTTACTACAGTGACAGTGACACAAATTACTCATACGCATCGTTGACCCAAATCTAGTTCCGGTCTCTGCTTACTGCTGTTGCCAGCTTAAAAATAATAAAATACCAACAGAAAAAAAGGAAAAAGGCCTTTGCTGCCGCCCACTTGGCAACAACAAACTGACAGGCCATTTATTGATTTCCCAGGCAGGCACATACAAAAAAAGAAACCAAACCGTCAATAAAAATGAAAACGCCTTTTTAACAGCGTCAACCAAAATAAAAAAAAAATGTTTTTTCTTAGTGCAAATTGAACCACTTAAGGCAACAACAATAACGAAACAAAAGTGAAAATTGGTTTAAAAATATACAAGCTAAAAAAAAATCGAAAGTAAAAAAATGTCAACCCAAAGTTGAAACAATAACAAAGCGGGTGCCGCTATATACAGATACACACTCACACTCACACATAGACGCACATATGACAAAGGGAAATTATGTAAGACAAGGCAACAAAAGCTAAAACTGTTATTGGCTGCTGCCTTATGTCTTATGTACTTGTTGTTGCTGTTGTAATCGAAACACCTTTTGCAGATCTGTAACATCTTTAAGCATTTGACTTGACTGCGATTTATGTCTTCCATAAAAAAGCTATAAATATTAGAAGAAGCAGCAAAAACAGGAAAAGAAAAAAAGAAACTGACGTGCGCAACATAAATTGGCTTAGCCCATGTTGGTATATAGACATACATACATATGTACATATTAGCGGCCGGAAAACGTTGTAAAGCAGTTCAAATACATATACAAATGACTTTCCCAATACTAAAGCGCACAGGCGCCAAACAATAGACACACACACACAAGAGAGAAAACGAGAGTGAGTGTGAGTGAGAGTTGGACAACATTGGGAGAGTTTCAGCATGCCGAGCGGCAACAACAACGCGCATGTTGTCCCAGTTTTCACACACTGTCCTTGACCTACTCCACTCAACAAAGTTGTCTAATGCTCGCCGCGCTGCTGCTTTTCGTGCCGTCGTGCGTCGTGGTCGTGGTCGTCGCTGTGTATGTGTGTGTGTGTGTACGAAAGAGTTGGTGAGAGCGCCATCGCGCGCCAAAAAGAAATGTCGTAATAGGCATCAGCATGCAAGAGAGCAGGCATTAGAAAGCTCTTCAAAGTTGTGTCACTTTTCGAGAGAGAGAGAGTTAGAGCGCAAGAGCATGCCGCAAAGTGCGTGAGTTTTGTTTGCTTGCTAGCGCGCGCAGTCGACGCTGGCAGCGACGCCATTTAAAAATGCCAGCAGCGGCGTCATGAACATTTGAGAGCCATTTTTATTTTATTTTTTTTTGCTGCTGAGAGCGAACGCGCGAGCACGTTGCCTACGTAAGTGTTAGTGCGCCACACAAATACACACACACACACTACGTTGATTATTTGTAAACAATACGCTTGACCTAAATTACAGTTACTTGTTTGAAAACGAAACGAGAAACACAAAAAAAAGAGAAAAAAAAACTTGTGAAAAAATACATGCAATTTTTCGCTGCTGCTGCGTTGCATTTCAAATGCATATTTTATAGCCTGCTGTGCCAGTGTGTGTGTTTTTATATACGTATATATATGCGTGTATGAGTGCTTCTTGTCAAACACAGCAACACCACCTGCTAGTCATACACGCCCCCGCCAAACCCCTTTTTAACGCTATCCTACTCACTCTTTATTTTGTCGTTTAAACAGCTACGCTGCTGCATCTTTAACGTCAGCAGCAGGAACAGTGCATACGATGTGTGTGTGAGTCTGTGTGTGTGTGTGTGTTGGTGTGTGCGTTGTCATACACTTATGGCTTAACCCTCTGCACCCCCGCAATTACTGCACTGCGTCGCTGCTTAACCCATAAGATACTCATTTTTATTGCGTTTCAGTTATTAGTGTTTACTATTTCTACTAGTGTGGGGCAACGCGACGTATGCGCAATTTTTGCGTGCTATTTTTTTGGTCTTGTTGGCCCAGTTTTCCATAGGGTGGAACGCGGTGCTAGAACTTATAGTTAGTGATAATGAGGGTTAGCTTTTGCGTATTTTGTACACTCCATCATTTGTGGATGTAGGTTGGTCAGCTAAAGCTAAGAAATTGTACATTTTGCGTTTTTAGGTCATACCTTTAACGAGAATTTATGGAAATAAGCAGCGTTTAAGAGTAATTCGCTGTTGCTTGAAGATTCCTCAATAAATTTTCAAAGACATTTTTTTAAGAAAATAGATTGGTTATGCAATTATTATTAAAATATGCAATAGTTATTATTATAGCAATTTAGCTATGCAGTTTATTGAAATATTCATTGTTAAATAAATTAAAAAATAAAACAAAATAAAGGCGAAATTTGCAAAAGAGATCAAGCATGCTTTTCGATTTTATCCGGAATTGAATTACTTATTAAACCAAAAATTAGCTGCTGCTATATTTTGATATATCATGAAAACTTACGTATTTTCTACAAGATCATAATCCTTTGTTTCTGATAAATCTATTAAAACGATTAAAAAAAATTGTTTGTCTCCCATATAATCTGTAGAAACGTTTTTTTTTTAAACATCTAATGATTAATGAAGTTTTAAGATCAATGTGGCAAACTTTTTATATACCCTTTCCACTAGGCCCATTCAACTTCGCCTGTACAATAGTTAGATATGAATATCTGAGATTCATATTCTGATATTTTGGTACGAATAGGAAGATTTAAAAGACATAGCTTTGAAATAATAGAAAATATAACACTTTGAAATTCCTTGGGAGAGAAACACGAAATTGTATAAGAAAAAAAAAACTTGATTTGATTTGGTATCCAAATGCCAACGGTTATCCATGTCTGGATTTTCTCTCAATTTCTCTTGTTCTGAGCATATTGGAGGTAACTTTGAAGGATCTCCTTTTCTATTTTACATACATTTCTAAAAATTTAAGATACTGGATATGAACATTTTTTTTATTTTAGTAATCAAATTAAATTTCATATTTTCTACCGTAACCTTTTTATCTATAATCGAAAAAAATTGTTATTGATGCGAATCGGGCTGAGTTCGTATTAAAAATTAATTCAAAATTTAGGAATTAAAGCTTCATTAGAAATGGCACTGTATATACTACTATATATGACGATTTTTCCAATTTAAAAGAAAAAGATTGTTTTTTGTTTTTTTTTTTTCAAGCTCTTTAATATTGTTATTAAAGACTTTTGTGTCCTTGTTACAAATTCAATTATATTATATATAAAATACAACTAAAGAAGAAAACAATTTAAAGAAAATTCCCGATTTGTACGTGCCAAAAAGTAAAGCTTAAGTTTGAATTAATTGTTATTTCAGGAAAATTCGATTTTTTTTTCATTTGGTAGTTTTGAGAAAACGTATTTTATAGACTTAGTTAAATATCCAATTTGGAAAAAAAAATTTATAAATTGACGGAAGCTAGGAGGAGGGTATGTCATTACTTACTTTTTAATGAATGGTGTTTATTGTAAAGCACCCTAAGCAGCTTTTAGTTGGCCAAGATCTCATTAATTTCGTTTCTATACGGAAATTATAAAGAATCTTGTAAAACTTTTAATTACATTCCATTCTATTTATTTGTAATATGACACATACAATGCTTGCATTCCAGCTGCTCGGGCTTATTCATAAAGCTTAGAATAGATTTAAATAATTAGAAAAAAAGCAACTAATTCCCTAAATTATCCATTTTAGCTGTTCGAGCGGATCGCATGCGAGGTGGACGGAATAAATTTGGACCCATGTACAAACGGGATCGTGCGCGAAAATTGCAAGTTATGCGTCAGAGACAGCTGGCGCTGCAGGCATTACGCAGTTCCATGGGTCCGGACATAAAGCCCACGCCGCTTTCACCGGGCTATCAGCAAGCATATCCAAATATGAATATTAAGCAAGAAATACAAATACCTCAGGTAAGTAAGCATTAGCTATTAAATGTGTGAGCAATGCAGATTGTTATTGTTTATAATTTTTATGATAATTGCAGGTATCCTCACTCACGCAATCGCCGGACTCATCGCCCAGCCCCATAGCCATCGCCTTGGGTCAGGTGAATGCCAGCACGGGCGGCGTGATAGCGACACCCATGAATGGTGGCGGAGTTGGAGGCGGCGGTGGCAATGGCAATGGCGGCTCTGTGGGCAACGGCAATAGCAATAACAACAGCAGCAGCGGAGCTGGCGGAGGTGGAGGCGGCGGCGGTGGCAATGCTGGCGGCAATAACAATAGCGGTGATAGCCTGCAACGCAATGGAGGAGGCAATGGCAGCGGCAGTGGCAGCGGCTGTCATGAAACTGGCACTGGATCTCTGCAGAATACAGCCGAATCGAAATTGTGGTATTTACATGCAAATCAAGCCAAACGTATATGCAACCAAATTCGAAACAAAGCAAATTCCATTTTGAAATCGGTTTTTAGTTGTAATCCCGAAATCTTTGTCTACACGCTCAATATACAGTGCAGCAAAAGATTTGACACTACCCACTATTTGGCTTTTACATAAGTAGCATAAATTATAAACTTCCAACTTACTGAAAATCGATAACAATCGATTAAACTTGACTGATCTAGTTTGCTGTATATGACGACTGTATATTGCGTTTGTAACAACTATGCAACATTTTCTTAATACTCTCTCCTTTTCCTTTCGCCTCGCCTAAAGCTATGATTCCGGCACACATCCATCGAGCACAGCCGATTCGCTTATCGAACCATTAAGGTGAGTGATACGTACATATTTATTGGAATTTATGCTATACTATTACTCTATTAACTTCCCAAAAGGGTCTCGCCGATGATACGTGAGTTTGTGCAATCGATCGATGATCGGGAATGGCAAACGCAATTGTTTGCGCTTCTGCAAAAGCAAACGTACAATCAAGTTGAAGTGGATCTCTTTGAGCTAATGTGCAAAGTGCTCGATCAGAATTTGTTCTCACAAGTGGATTGGGCAAGGAACACCGTCTTCTTTAAGGATTTGAAGGTATGCGGACTTACACACACACACATAAATAAATCTGTAGCAGCCAAAAACAACGAATGAGCACAACGTTGAAAGAGTCGAAAAGAAAAAAAAATTAAAACCAGTTTTCAAGCTAGGGGCCAAGTCTGCGGCGTGTTATGTAAACGATGGCAACAACGCACAGAGCGGCAACAGCGGCAACTACTTAAATCTGCATTGAATTTCGATTTCATTTGGTGTCTGACCTACTTAACAAGCAAAGCTGAACCAGTCAGCCAAGCGTCGCTGCCGCTGCTGGCTGCGACGTCAACGTTAGCTGCGTTGTCGCGGCGTCGTCGTCATCATCATCGACAAATTGTGTGACGCAATGGCGGCAAATGAGCGTTAACAGAGACGCCTCATCAACACACAACACACAAAGAGAAACAGACAGTGAGAATGAGAGATAGAGAGAGAGAGAGAGCGTCGTAGCGTATCTTTGAGAGCGATCACCAAATCAGCAACCAGTGCATGTTGAAATCTCAAGCTAGGCTTTTCCATACAAACGTAGTTATGGCTAGACTAACATCAATTCTAAAACTTTATCACTAAACTTGCCCGTTTCGGGTTCTACCAATTGCTACTGCCAATTACAGGTGGACGATCAAATGAAGCTGTTACAACACTCTTGGTCCGATATGCTTGTACTAGATCATCTGCATCATCGAATACATAATGCGCTGCCGGATGAAACGCAGCTCAACAATGGTCAGGTCTTTAATCTGATGAGTTTGGGCCTGTTGGGCGTGCCGCAGTTGGGCGATTACTTTAATGAACTGCAAAATAAGCTGCTGGACTTAAAGTTCGATATGGGCGATTATGTATGCATGAAATTCCTAATCTTGTTGAATCCAGGTAGGCAACTTATACATATGTACTTTTATGTGCTGCATCAATTTAAGCTACTCTTTTTTCAATGTTTAAGCAGATGTGCGTGGCATTATTAACAAGAAGACCGTCTTGGAGGGTCATGAAAATGTGCAGGCAGCTTTATTGGATTACACGCTGACGTGTTATCCCTCAGTGCATGTAAGTAGTGATAGATTAGGCAAACTAAAATGTATCTGAGAAAGAAATTGTGATCTAATCGTTTGAATTACAGGAAAAATTCAGGAGGCTATTGAACATACTACCGGAAATACACGCCATGGCGTCGCGAGGCGAGGAACATCTGTACTCCAAGCATTGTGCAGGCAGTGCGCCAACTCAGACGCTGCTAATGGAAATGTTGCATGCCAAGCGAAAGGTATAAGGAGTAGGAGTACTTGCAGCAACTGGCAGCAATTTCAAATTACTTAACTAATTGCAAGAAAAGAAAAGTTTGTTGACAAAAATAAAATTGTAAATAAGGCAAAAACAAACAAACGAAAATTGTTGCAAACGAAATGCAAGCGAATATGGAGTAACATTTAATTCTATATGGAAAAACACATCATCACTACCAAGAACAGCAACAACAACAACAACAACACCACCAACAACCAACTACTACTACACACCCACACACACTTACACAAACACACACAAACACATACACACATTTGTTGATTCAATGTTAATTATTATTACATACACTTACTATTATTATAGACTCTACATTATGTTTAACTAATTAATTAATGTTTTTTTAAAGCTTAGTCCTTCATAGAAAGCAATTTTAAATAGTTACAACAACTACAAAGAAAATGCAAGAAAAACTACTATGCAACTTTTCTATAAGTATAAAAAAAAAAACAAAACTATGCAATACGCATAAAATATTTTTATTTTTTATATACATATATCTATATATTTTTACGTAAATTGGCGTAAATTTAGGCCTGCTATAACTATTAATTAGTATTTCACTTATTTCAAATTTAATAATTTTTATTTGTTCCATTTCGCGCCAAGTGTCTTGCATAGTATTTGCGTCTACTCTTTATATAAAAAAAAAAAGAAAACAAAATACAATACAAAGAAAAAGGAAATTTAGGTGTTCATTATATAAATACATATGTATAATTTTTCCCTTAAGTGTATGTTTAAAAATTAAATCAAAAAAATAAAAAAAAAAAACAGCAAAGCAAACAACTACCTACAACAAGCAAAGAAAATTCTATATACAACAAAAAGTGTTTAGAAATTAATGCATATATATATATTTAAATGTATTGTATGTATATTAAATTTAGCTGCAAGTTTACCGAAATGTATCTTAAATTTAAAGTGTAATTTTATTGTTCAAATGTAAAAAAAACAAAAACAAACAGAAGAAATACATTTAATGTATGCGCTATATTCAAAATTTTTTGCGCAAATCCAATCAATTTGAAGATAAATTTTAAAGAAAAGTTTAAAAACACAAATCAACCGCATCTTAAATTTCAAAGTAAATTTGATGCTGAGTCAAAAATAAGGCGTGTGCAAGAGAAACCAATTAATGTTAAATTGTATTAAACAAAATTTATGTCCAAAGTAATAATTTATGTTATGTGCTTGTCTAGTAAAATTGTAATTAAATTAAAATTGTAAACTGTCCATGATAGAAGCAACGGAATGCATGTTACAAACATCTGGAAAAAATTATCAATATTTTATATTTTTTTAATGTGAATATTCTGTGCCGAGTATGCGACTGCCAAACAAATAATTGTAATTTAGTAAATTTTACTACAAAATTTTTATTGATTCGTTGCCCATGGTCCTGCCAGGAGCGACTGACTAATTACTCAGTCAGGATGATTCCAGCAGCATCGAGTTGGACTAGCAACCTCATACATTAGATAATTGCAATCCATAGAAACTATTGTATTTTTGAGAAATTTCATAAAATATTGCATATAAATTACTTTTAAAAAGTTAAAAAAAAACCTTAAACATCAAATGATATTTATACTTTTTGTTATTTTATAGAATTGGAAACTTTTTTGCATACGAGTAACACTTAATTGCATTTCTTAATATATCGCAATAACTAATTTGTTTTTTAGTTATTTACTTATAACATGTCTAGTGCTCGGTACTGCCTAAAACTAAACGAAATATTTGTTAAACAAATTAAAAAAGTGTAGTTGAAAAGTACAAATTTTAGAAAAAGCTTTTCCACTTTTATTTTTGACTTAGCATCGCGCTTAAACAAAATGTACCTTATAAAATTATTGTAAAAAATTTAAAGAAAAAAACAAACGAAACATTCAAGTGCAGCATAATATAATAAGTCTAAAGGATACTACACATTTAAATATATATAAATTAAAGCAAATTGCAGGCAGCATGTAAAAAATCGTTATTACATAAAAATGTAAAAAAAAATAAAAATTATAAATGTTATGAACATTTTTCGTTAAGTTGCAAAAACAAGCAAAAATCTGTAAGAAAATTGTAAACACGAATAAAGAAAATGTAAAACAACAAAAAGTTGTATGTAGGTTGCCTAGGTATATGTAATACATATGTGTATTTAGGTTTCTAGTTGGTACGTATCTTCTGTATGTATTGTAAAATGTAAACAAACAAAAACAAAAAAAAAAACGAGAAAAAAATATTAAAGGCAAGTTAAGGCGTTTAGGTTTAGGCGAGGTTTAAGCAGCATTAAAAATATACTACATGTATCTATGAGGTTTATTTGGGAAAAAATTGTTGAGCGTCAACGACGTCTAACGTAAGCGGCGGCATGTTGTTCTAAACACGATAAAAATGTTAATGAAATTTATATAATATGCGATATATATATATGGTATATATAAATATATGTGCATACTTGTATATGCATGTAGACATAATGCGCGTTCTGCAGGAAGTAAAATGAAAAGGGTCTTAGACGTATATACACACATAGGCAGGAAACACAGCTATAAAACCGATTACATATATATAACTTTAAATATATGTATATGTAGTTATAAATATAGGCGTGGCAAAGGCGTAGGTATGTTTATTGTAAAATTGATAACGATGTGAACCTGTTATTGCAAATGAAAAGTGATTTTAATTATTAAGCAAATCTATATATAATGAAAGAAAAATTTCAAAAAAAAAAGAAATCTAACAGTTATATATACATTTAAAGATTAGCATAGTGCAAAACAAACACACACACACACTTTTAAAAAATTTAAGTTTGAAACTGTTAAAACAAAAATTAAATGTAAAATGCAATGTAAAATCATTTACCTAAAACAAAACTACCTAATTTTAAACTAATTACAATTAATTGATTTATTATGTTTATTATTATGTTAACATAACTTTCATCTCAGAGATGTTTCAAACAAGCAACCAACCAACCAACAACAAAAAGTGAAATAAAAAGTAATTATAAAACGAAACATTGTTGCAAGAATTTCGTATCTTTCGCTTCTCTTAAGTATTGCATTTTGACGCATGTGGCTCGGATAAGTGGGAAAAAATATTGATTTAAACGTTTAAGAAACTAAAAAAACGCATCACCATAAACTAATGTAATGGCAACGATATTTAAATATACGTTTTTTTTCGTTGAGTTCTACCTTCAATTTTGACCATGACGTTCCTGCACGGTAAGATAACCCTCGGATTATAGCATTTTTATCCATCCAAATATAGTGCGAATTTTTTTAATTGAAAATCTTGTTTGCACCTAATAAACGATCATGATTTATTTTAACATCATTGTGCAAGAAACTTAGTTTTATTAAGTAGTTGCGAGTTTAATATCCATTAAAATATTGCAATTATAACCGCGCTTTATTATTTATAATCTTTTTTTATAAGTTAAATGTTTTTGTCTCAAAGTTTTTGTAGTTATAAGCTTATGATTAGGACATATTAAAATTCTGCGTAAAATCGTATTCGATGGTTGGTATGACCGTATTGACAAATTTTAAGAATATAATTAAATATAAATGCACGCCAAGCTGGCCGCCGCCCTCCTCTACAGTTTGTATAATCTTTTTCATAATATCAGCATGCCGGCACGGATGCACAGAGGCCATATTGGGACCGGGCAAATGTGGATGCGATTCCATGGTGACAGTCTTTTTTGCATGATCCTGTGAAACGTCCTCATACATTTGCTCCACGGTAAGAGGTTTCCGATTTTCATCGTAGCCCACTACCCACAAACGTGGTGTTTGATAATATTTATCGTAGGTAATATGTAAATCGTATGTGCGCGTGTGTAGAACAGAGTCGCCGCTACCATCGGCAGTTCCATCGCTTGTGCTGGTAGCTGCTGTTGATTCCGGCTTTCGTGTTGTGGTGGCTATGGCAGGATCGACAAGCTCGAGCATGCCGCTCTCCTCAAATGCATCCATATCTATGGCTTCATCGTCGTCATCTTCGTCATCCAAAGCAGCAGCGGATCTATCGCTTTCTGGTGTATGCATTTCATCCTAAATAAATATTTAGTTAGTTTTAATGTTTTATCGTTCAGTGCTTAATCCTTACTTTGTTGTCATCCAACGTCAATTCGTCGATTTTTTCCTCAACAGCGGTAGTGCCGTCATCATTTACTTGATGTGTCTCTACCCAACCACCATCACCAGACTCTTCTTCAACCAGAGTTTCTTCGCCCACATATTCCATTTGTTTACAACGTCTATAGCATGGCACATTGCGTGTTATCAAAAATTGCTTATCTATAGGTATTGAAGAAAAATGCAAAAAAAACCATACTACGTCATAAAAAAAAAAAAAGTTGCGCAGTTATCGCTGGTTTACATACCCTTTGGCAAGTATTGCTTTGTTTTTGCATCATCACCTGCCGCCCATTGCCAAGTGGGACAATGATGCACTAGATGATCCCCGGCAGCCACAAATTCTTCGGGCGTAAGCACGCCTGTTTCACGAAACTTTGATTCCTATCCAGTTAAAGAAAATTGATTGGTGTTGAATTAATTGACGCCAGTAAGGCGAGACAACCCCATCCACTTACCTTCAGCACGGGTGTCAAATACTCAGCCACATTCAAGGCTGTGCCTTTAACGGAGTTGAGCACGCTTTGCATTCTGACGCGGCAAAGTGTTTAACCAATATGAATAACTTTCAACTTAATAAATAACTTTAAGTTTATTTATATGTAATTTACACTTTCTACAACTTTCTTGTGCTTGGAAAAGTGTGCAAAACACTTAAGTAATTGTGTCGTTTTGCAGTACTAACAATCAGCTGATTGTTATGTGTGCTGGAAAATGGGGCTAAAGCTGTCGTTTTTCAGCACTACTGCTGTTGTAATCAGCTGGTGTTTAACGTGCGCCAATTGCACATGGAGTAAATATTTATTTACATCAAAATGGAGACAACTGCGCCCAAGTTTATTTTGCCATCGCCAAATTTTAACAAAAATTCCCAGGAACCAAGTACATCAAACCTACACTATTTAACGCCATGCGGTATGACACTTTTACCTCGCTCAAAACAACCGCCACCGATGTATGGCGCACGAGGCAGCACAGTCCCAGCAAAGTATCTTCAGCAGCAACAAGTGAGTTAAAAAAATAAACAAACAATTGTATTAGTACAATTAAAATATACTTGCAGCACAATGGTCCAGTTAATTTACCAGCTCCAGTGTATGACCCCCCACCGCAGCCAGAGTATTGCTATAGCTGCGGCCTAGAGTTGGCCACAGAGCAAGACATGAAAAGGCATTTGGAGCAACATGAACCATGTCCTGTTGATAATTGTGATTTTGCAGCCTTGGCAAACATTTTAGAAAGACATATTGAAGCAAATCATATTACGGGCTCATATAAAACTGTCAAAAGAGTATGGACACAGGAGGAAATAGCTTCCTGGCGTGCTGAAAGACGCCAAAGGTGAGAATGCCTGCTTAGTTATGCATGGCTTGTTGTAAAGAAATTATACGCGTTTCAGATATCCCACTGCCTCTAATGTAGAAATGGTTAGGCTTGCTAAGGAACAGAGGCAAAAACGTGGTGAACGCTTGGAGGCTTCAAGAGCACGCTTTGGCAAACGCGAAGATCGTCGACGCACGCGGCCATTTAACAAAACTTCCGAGCGGCGCCCAATGACGAAAAAACAAAAAAAAGTTAAAGCTATCAAACGCCCAGTGAAACATTTGAAAAAAGAATTGGTTGAACAACCTTCAACCTCATTGGAAACGCTAAATGTGAGCTCTACAGGTGTTCCCATGTTCCGTGGGACAAGCGGAATGGCAGATTACAAACATGTTAAAAGAAAACCATCGTTACAAGCAAATGCATTAGCTGCATTGGGAATGTATGGCTCGGATAGCGAAAATAGCACAGAAGATTCGGATGAAGAAATGCCAACAACTTCAGTATTTAGTAAATCTAGCAATTCTGCAAATGAAATTATGGTATCTGAAGAAATGTTACAAACTCAAACTCCTGAAAACATAAGTGGCGACCAATTGAAGGGAAACGATTCATTGAATGCACTTACAAATCATGTTTCGTCTTTAAATGCAACAACAGTTGATAATGTTAAACCAATTGCTGATACTGGTTCCTCAAAAGCTGCTCTTAATAAAGGCGCACAATTGATTGATGTTGCACCAGTAAGAGAAATGTCAGTTGACGATGTGAAAGCAATTCCTGAGGAAGCTTCTTCAGATGATAATGTTAAACCAATCGCTGATACCGGTTCCTCAAAAGCTCTTCCTAATAAAGGCGCACCATTTAATCCACAATTGATTGATGTTTCACCAGTAAGAAAAATATCAGTTGACGATGTAAAAGCAATCAATGAGGAAGCTTCTTCAGATGACGCTCCCGATGAAGCACCAATTGAACGAATGACTGAAGAATCTTCCATTACACCAAAAGTAAAACATAATGAATCTGTAAACGATAAAGTAAAGCCAAGCGTTAAGTTAACCAACAAAAGGACTGCGCCAAAAAAACGTGTTTATGGTTTGAATTACACACGAGCCCGCAATCTGATTAAACATAATACTATGCTGGAGAAACTGCTTGAAACGGACATACGCCACGAACGCAATGTACTTTTGCAATGTGTACGATATGTATGTGAACAAAATTTTTTTGGCATCGGAGATAGTAATGCGAAAGGAACCTCCAATGAAACTGCCGAAAATTCATAGATTCTTATATTATTAAGTATAAAATAAATAGAGTAAACCAAATTTAGTTTGTTGACATGCTACCACCACTAGTGTCAGAGCCAACTCCCCCACCACCACTAGCGCTAGATGCTGAACCAGAATCAGCAGGGGCTCCAGAGGTAGTAGTTTGCTGTTGTTGTTGTGCGGCTGCTGCAGCTGCTTGTTGTTGCTGCTGCTGCTGTTGTTGCTGCTGAGCAGCTGCATGTTCCTGCTGGCGTTTTTGTTGTTGACGGGCTGCATGCGAATGCTTGGCCTTGGTTTCCTCTAGTTCGCGAACACGGGAACGTGCATGTTGAATGCGATGCCAGGCCATTTGCAATACCTTAGCTGAGGCATAACCTGAGCCCTCATGTGGCTGGCCGGTGGAAACTTGTGTAAGATAGTTGATTTGCTCGGATAGCTTGGATTCCACGCTAGAAAGGCTTTTAAGAAATTGCTGTGACTGAGTCTCAGCATTTTTCTGTGATGACTTTTCTTTGCCGAGTTCTTGAAAGGCTTGACCTAAGAGAAAACCGGTAAGCATACGCTTGCTTGATATCACAGCCTCAACTCACCTGCGCTTTGCATGCACAGTATAATCTCCTTCTCAATTTCATCAAGCGCGTGTATTTTATCCAATGGATTCATAATTCTGCTCAAAATGCAATTCGTTTAGTGCGGTAAAAAAAAAAATTGTTGCTGCTGCTAGTGCTACCCATCTACTTATTTGGAAAGTCGCCACAGGCTGGCAGCCTTGTTGCGGCATATCGGAATTATCGATAGCAATACGATATGTTGGGCGCGTAAACTGAGTGAAATTTAAATTATGCTGTTTTGTTTTAATTTATTTTTTATGCATTTTATACAATTTTTATTACTTCTAATTTATAAATGATTTGCCCAAACCATACCATGCATATTTAAAGTACTCCTTGGGCAATGCCAAACAGTTTGCATGCAGCTCCGTTGTCTCATCGTCCAAATTCCAAATGACAAACTCTCGTCCGCAATTGATTTGCCTATGCAGTGCAAACTGTGTTCGATCAGCAAAATGAGATTTACAAACACGGCAAACAAAAGTGTGATCCTGTAAATCAGGGCGTAAGAATCTGCGCACATTATATATCTCCTGCAAGCCACGAAATTCTCCTGTTACGTCGTTTTGTATGACAAAAGTAGGCGTATTTCCAATATCCTCGCTATTAAGCAGATAAGGCACTACATAAAGTTCCCTGGAGCTGGCACATACTCGAAAGCAATACAAATTGACTATCAACGAGCTGGGAAAGAAACCAAAACGTTGATCTTTGTACCTCATATAGCTTTCTGTTAGCAATGCCAAATCCACTGGAGCCTTATTACTGTTCGCAACACGCCGCGAGACGCTCTTGACCTTATATTGTAGTGGCAGCTTTAGTTCACCATTGGTCCAGTACCGCTTCACAGTCAACTTCAAGCGTTTGATAGTACAGCTATCCATATTGCCGCGATACCGCAGCATTAAATAGCTGTCAATCTTCTCTAGCAGCAATGAAAACAACATGTCCACTGTCTCTTCTATGTCCAGGAAATGTGTTATGCTCACACAACTGCTCTCGAAGTACATGCGTTTATCCTTTAGTGTAATGTTTACATAGAAACCAACGCTAACCTCCAGTCGAGTTGCCTCATAGAATAGAAAACGCAACAGCTGAGGTACTGCGTCCATGCCTGCATCAAGTATGAAGTCGTTAGTGCGTGCCACAGCACTCTCATCGCAGAGCAAATAGGACTCCACGCCGTTGTGTTCCAAACGTTTTAGCAGTAACTTCTCTTTCAGGCTGAGCTCTATGAACGAGGCATCTGGTGTAGCCATCCAATGATGACTGATGGGATCATCTATACCGACGCTACTTTCACAGGTTTCACAATTGACAGTAAGGTTATCGACAAAGCGCACATGACGAAATGTACGGCAATCTTCCTCCTGCTCGAAAATGTAACGCGAGTGCCTGCTTGGTGGCATGGTAACTGACTGATGAGCTACATCCGATGGGTTCTATATATATTAACAGCGTAGCTACCTGCTGAGTTTCATTACAAGATGGTAATCCGTCTTTAACACTCGACGATTTGCACCTGGTGCCACATTTTATTTAGAAACAATCTTTTTCCAAGTAATTCCTTAATGTACAATAACCTTCTTTTATGGCTTAATTTGTGCAGGAAAATACGTTCAGAAAATCCTGATATATGTATACAAACTTTGTTTCTAACATGCTGATGCTGCTGATATAATTCACCCGCATTTTCCCAACTTCTTCCATAAAAATAAACTTGTTACATTAACCTGTATTAACAATATTTTCCCCATAATTTGAGCTTTGTAATACAAAGTTTGTATTGCGTTTTTTATAGCACGGCAATTATGTATTCTGTTGTCACAATTTCTGCCATAACCGGTGTATTTGGTAATGGAATTTTATTTTTCCCAAAAAATGTTTTGCAATCCAACTCGCAGTCTTAAAATCCCTTTGCAATAAAAGCAAAAAACTGGCATATGTTCAGCATTGCTTGTTTTAACATAACCCGATATAAATTTTGTATCCTCCCTTACTTAAGGGTGGCACTTTAGTTATGTTTCCTTAAACTTGTAGAACACACTGCGTTTTATACACTGTACTTTATGTATTAAGGGTACATCAAGCTTGTTTAAAAAAATTTGTGTGTATCAAACAAAAAGGAATCTATTGATCCGGTTTCACGAAAATCTCAAGAGCTAGAAATTTAAAAATATATAGCAGTCATTACAATTACTAAGTAAACAGTAATTTTTAAAATGGTTTTACCTTTTAAGGATGCCATCCTCCAGTCTACAGCAACTGCTATTACCATATTTTTAATAAAACTAGAAACAGGAGAGCGTTCTGCGGAAGGCCGGCGTACATCGCACTGGCACTATCTTCTACAAAAGTGTCCAGCTCCTTGCGTACGCCGACGACATCGACATCATTGGGCGTACCAAGCGAGATGCCACCGCGGCCTTCAGTGCTATCGAACGGGAGTCTGCGAAAATGGGTCTGGCGGTAAATGAGAGCAAAACGAAGTATGTACATATATGCTGTCGTCAAGTAGGGACGTGCGGCGGCTTGGGTCCCAGATTACGGCCGACAGCTATACTTTCGATGTTGTCAAGGAATTTATCTACCTTGGCACCGCAGTTACCACCGACAACG